>CAKNYM010048058.1:130155-178349 GCA_932195095.1 Andricus curvator | reverse complement strand
CGGGAGTCGTGGTGGGGGCCGCCAGCTCCCACAATCTGTGAACACTGGTTTGGAGAAGTCGGTTTATACAAGCAATATAATTTATATTAATCTATAAAGCCTATTGTGCCGCCGAGTGTTTTTGGATCTCGGTGGGTTTCGTGGTTACAACATTCTGAGAATATATCTCTCAGGTGCCAGGCGTACCTATCGCAAGTAAATGACGTGCTACTTTGTAAGTGGCAAAGTGGCTCCCACCCACTCTGCCATTCGGCGGCCTCCCTAGCAGATTAGGATGGACGGAGCGATCCCTCTGAGGTTCATCAGTTAGATGCCCAGATTTGAAGCACTGGCCTGATGTGTTATGTAAGTGTATGTTTTAGTGTGTTCATTACTCGAAATTGGTCAGCGACCATCGAGCAAGAGTCCCCCGTAGGTGCCTCAAGCGCAGAAGTACCCCGCGGATGCGTCAAGCGCAAGAGTCCCCCGTAGGTGCCTCAAGCGCAAAGAGATCGCTGACTCATTTTTGAGTCATCTCAAAATCAACTTCGACCCCCAAGGCTAGTCTCCTCGACATGGGGACTACACCTTGGTACGCAACCAGCCTCTTCTGAGGAGACCTACAGATTAAGGTGGATTCCGACCCACCGGAGCCCCGGTTGAAGTACATAGAAAAATGTCCATTGGTACCGGCTCAGGGATCGAACCCCAGTCCTCCTGCAGGGAAGCCTGACGCGCTATCGTTTGAGCCACCGAGACCACTAAAAGTGTTGGTATAGTCGATTAAAATTTTAACAACGCATTTCTCGTGAACTTCTAGGTTTCTCCATATATTGCAATATAAATACTGTACAACTGTACACATCATTCATACGTGGAGCAAAGATTTTGTGTTATTAAATGGCAATTTACTTATTTTCTCACGTAATCTTACAAACTGTGATTATTAAGTTAATAATTTTATAAATTAAATACACTCTACGCTATGAAGCGATTTTTATACCAGTGCCGCCTTCAGCTTCGTCTTCGTCTCACCAAGACTGGCCTGCAACTCCGCTTTTGGCTTACTGACAGCTCTAGGCGAAAAAAATCATCATCGCCCAAAATTGATCTCGCCTACCACTCAGAGAAGTTTCCTCTTGTGTCAAAAGGATGTATCTTGATGCAAATAGAGGTTCCTCGTAAATTAAAGGTTAAAATGATTTCCATTTGTCTCAACAAGAAAAAAACATTTCGCAGCAAACATCCTTCGCGACAAACTTCACGTAATCTTGCAGCCAAAAAAGATTTTCGCGTGGTTCGGAAAAAACAGGCAAGAGGACGATGCTTTTATTTCAAGACAACTTTTTCTCTGATTGACGTGAATGCCAGATAATTAACGATTATCCTACACTAACACTTTTATAATAGTTGCTTTATAATAATATTTCTATAATAATTTTCCTATTATCGCGACAAAATGATAGAAAAATGATTATGCAATGGCAAATCATTATAGGCTTATAATAATTTTCCTTCTAAAATATTTTTGTCAGGGAATATTTTGATATGTATAATAATCTTACTTCAAGTTTTTGTATTCATTTTTGCATTTTTCTCTTTAATATACATATGAAAGATTGTAGATTCCAGGTACTTGAAGAACATTCTTTAGATCGAGTTTGCGGCCTGCTTTAAGTTGATTGATTTCTTCTTTGTAAATTCTCCTGGTCTTTCCGTTTGCCTTGTATATTACCAGTCGTTTCTGTGCTGTATTGTATATTGCACGGACAATATCCTGATGGTCCAAAATTCCAAGAATAACACCAGAGGCGTTTGATATTGTCAGAAACTTTTCGTTTGGTAGTATACGGCGATATTGTCTGCTTGATGCTCCCACTACAAGAACTACATTTTCTACAACATCAGGATAAACGACAGTTTGTAATCTCAATTTCTTGGACATATTAGTGAGCGCGTCAGAAAAAAGAGGCCTGGCAGGAGAGAGTGTGGCAGATGTAGGGCTGTCAGGAGAAAGTTTCGCAGTAGTAGGCTTACGAGGAGAAGGGGATTTCTCAGGAGAAGGAGGCCATTCAGGAGAAGGAGATCTGACAGGAGGAGTCCTGGGAGGAGAAGGCGAGTCAGGAGAATGATACCAGGAAGGAGAAAAATGTCCGCCATAAAAGGATCTGCGAGAAGTACGTACGCCATGAGGTGACGTGTCGAACTGCGAACTTAATTCTGTAACAGGAAATATAAATGGACAAATTTTAATGTTTAAACTATATTTTAGTTAGAAGGAATAAATAGAGGCATGCAGTATTCTAAAGCAGAGGGATATCTTATATACTGTGACATTGTACAATGCTTGCTACTCACAAATTCTAAAAAATTATACAACTAAAAAAAGACATAAATTTAATAAATAATCAATTAATAATAAAATAAAATTATGAAATTTAAATAAATATAAATGATAAAGATAGAAGATAGTTGGAAGTATCTGAATACATGTGGGATAAAAGCTGCAATTGTTGAGGAACTGGGAAAACCTCAAAAATTGTACATCCTTTTTTTTGTAAATGTCCTGTTAAGAAAATCCGATCCTAAATACGACAAGCGTGGACAAACTTGGTCATTATTTAATTTCTTGCATGCGGAATATCTTTAGGCAACTGAAAAAGGACTGCAGGAATCATTCGCGTCTTAGATTTGATTAATAATTGTATTTCAGCACTGAGAAATTTCTTAAATATTTATAACAATACAAAATTCCCAATCGGACTGGTCAAAGCAGTCGAAAATTTCGAGAAGGTGGCGGAATTTCAGCGGGAGTTTTAAATCGATTGAAAATAAATATCGTACTTTTATTATTGCAATATGTAAAATAAATAAATTATTATTGAAATTTGACACATTCTTCATTCAGTAGTATACAAAATGTAAATCAACCATTAGTAAGGGTAATTTTTGGTTTCCAGAAATAATAAGATATGGGACGGGAAACTAATAGAAATTTTTAGTACACTGGAACTTCGATTTAATCAGTCCGCATTTACTGCATTCCGAGAACTGATGCCGCGGCGATTTCGTGATGCGTGAAATCGCGGTACACTGAGCGAAGAATTACCGTGTAGTTCGGGTGCTCACCTGAAACAGCAGGGGCCGAAGTGGTGGAGCGCCCGCCCGAATAGTTGGGGAGCTTGCACGAATGATTTGGGAGATTCGAGTCGTCAACCGCGTTGAATGTTGCGCGTTCGACGTTTGCGCATGTTCGCTAATGGCCGCAGCTGATGAACATCAGGCTCTTCCCGAATGTCACTGTTTCTAGTTTATGTCGATTTTATTGTTCGTGTGCGAGATGTCAGTGGAATAAAGTTTAACTAGTTATCTGGGTTTTCTTTGGATAATCATTAACGAAGGTACGAGAAATATAAAACATTATTCTTTGCTTGCACAGGAGTCGAAAAATCAAATGTAAAATTTCAATAAAAGCGTTCATCCCGGTATACAGAAATAATTCTAGAGAAAGAATAATGTTTTATATTTCTCTTACCTTCGTTAATGATTATCCAAAGAAAACTCAGATAACTAGTTACACTTTATTCCACTGACATCTCGCACATGAACAATAAAATCGACATAAACTAGAAACAGTGACATTCGGGAAGAGCCTGATGTTCATCAGCTGCGTCCATTAGCGAACATGCGCAAACGTCGAATGCGCAACATCCAACGCGGTTGACGACTCGAATCTCCCGAATCATTCGTGCAAGCTCCCCAAGTATTCGGGCGGGCGCCCCACCACTTCGGCCGCTGCTGTTTCAGGTGAGCACCCGAATGATTGGGGTGATCGCACGTCTCAGTAGTGCAAGCGCGCCAAACATTCGTGTGAAACAAAAAAAAAGATAAATCACCCGAACTATTGGGGTGTAAACCCGAACTACACGGGAATTCTTCGCTCAGTGTAGGCTTTGCTCAGTTAAGCGTGACAACCAGCTCGGGGGCCGCACTATCAGCGCCTTAGTGGCATCAGGTTGCGTCATGCCTTCAAGACCGACATAATTACTAACAAGAATATTATGTCAGGGTTACCGCAAAACTTCATTTTAAAACTTCCTTAATTTTTCCTGACCATTCATATTCAGAGAGCAGAATCTTAAACTTGTAACATTTTTAACCTAGAAACTTTTATAAATGAAATAAAACAATTTCAATTAAAAATTTGAAATTATTCTTCTTGACAGTTATTTGAAGCTATAGAAATTCCCTGACTTTTGCAAAAAATGTTTTTAAAATCCCTGCCTTTTCCCTAACCAATCAAATTCCCTGACTTTTCCTGATTTTCAGGTTTCCTCTGGCCTACGGCCAAGTATATTTTGAGACTTATTTTGTGTTGATGAAGAGAGGTACTCTGTAATTAGATTTTCAGCAGCCGCAGCGAGCACGTCTTTTGACTTGTTTTCATCTTTCAATTTTCTTCAAATGACATTCGGCTTTACCTATGCCAGCTGCTGTAACAATTTAGGATGACTTTTATTATCGTAAAAAAAATCTCTTGACCCCTCCCCCTTCCCCTTGAGCTGTTACGTAATTTAAGTACCGTCTCTTATCATAATGTAAATCTAGGTTTCTCTAGGTTATACTTTGCTACAGATAATTACAAAAATAGATTTGTTCACTTGAGTTAAAAAAATTGTGATTATGATTAATAAAAATCATCAACTGCAATAATAAATAAAGGTTTAATCCACAAATTAATACTTTTCAAACATGTACAATAGGGTGGACCGAAAATTAAAAAAATGAAATTCTAACATGGCTCGTGCTGGAAAGTTGTGTCATGTTATTACCAATAAAAAACTCTAATGATTTTTAAAAATAAAATATGGTCCTGCCGTGTCTCAATGAGGTTAGAATATTTTGGTTTGTGAATTTAAACAAATTTCCGTATGGGTACAAAAATTATGATAATTTTTTTTGTGTGCAGTTTTTGTTATTAAATGCCTAAAAAAATTTATCAAGATATAACTTTTGCTTAAGATAGAATCTCGTGAAAATGTGAAAAAATCCGAACTTTTGACATTTGTTACATTTGTTTAATTTTTATGAAAATCAAATTTTTTGTGCATTTCATGTCACTATGCCTTGCCATTAGTTTGCACTAGTCAAAGTATGATTTTGATCCACAACTGGTCCCAGGAACCAACTGGGAGGGTGTTAAAAGGAGGGTGTTCGAATATAATAAGCTATCGTCTTGAATCGTCTCTTTTTACCTCGCGGAAAGTAGCTATAGCTAAAATAAAAAAAATTTAATTTATTAAAAGTTGATTTGTTTTTAAACTTCAGTGAAATTTACTTTCTACAGTATATATTTGACCAAAAAACTATTATTTGGAATGAAAGGTTCTAATGCGTCCCCTAAGGGTTTAAATATTCTTTGTACCTGGCCGCTATTCCTCTTACACACCCCACCACACACAACTATTAAAACAAATATTTGTATAATTGTTTAAAAAATCAGATGAAATATTATTCTAATTTTTACATCTTAGTTTAACTAAAAATTCCACGAAATTCGGTTAATTAAATTTGAAGTATTAGACATGCATGAATTTCTTTAGTTTGAATGTGCACATTAGAGCGGTCCAAAAATGCATTGAAAATTTTTTAAATTCTCATCAAAGAAGATATTAGATTTTTGTAAAATTTGACCCCCCCCCCCCACCGTTTTTGTCAAATGTCCACGTTTTATGACCCTCTGAATGTCTGGATGTATGTACGCCTGTCTGTATATCTGTTGGTGAGCACGATACATTTGGAAAAATCATTCCATTTGATTGTCCTTTGGTACACTCTCTTAGTGTCAGAAACTGCAGGTCAAGTTCGTTAGCCAGCTATTTTGTATAAAAATTCAAAAAGAAGAGTTTTTTGACAAATTTGAGACCACTTTCTTTCAAGATTTAAAAATTATATATAGAGCTTTTCGTAGTACTAGGAAACTCGAACAATTTATTTTTACGACTTTTTTCAAAAAAAGGAAATTAATAGAGTTCTAGTACTTTCAAAATAAAAAAAAAAGGAAAATAAACATTTTCAGCCAAACAACGCACGATATGAAAATAAGTCGCGAGAACAAAAACGTTGATTTTTGAAAGCCCTACAAGATTCATAACAACTTTTTGATTATCCGAGAAAAATCGGAAATTCAAATTTTGATCGCACAAAAAATAATAAAAATTCCATTTTGCCGTAAAACTATGCAAATTACGGAAAAATATAAATTTACCAAAATGATGCACCTAAAAAAGATTTGCAAGAATTTGTTATTGATAAATTTTTTATAGGATGCGTAGTTTTTGGTTTATTCGTAAAAAACAACACTAAAAATTAAAAAAATGAATTCTTGGACAAACAACACAAGCTACGAAAAAAAAATTAGACCAAAGTTGTTCACCCAAACAACAGCTACAAATTTGTTATTAATTATTTTTTGATTAAACGCGTAGTTTTGATTTTAATCGTAAAAAATAAAAAAATAAAATGAAATTTGTGGACAAGCAACGCAAGCTATGAAAACAACGAATAGACCAAAGTTGCTCATCCAAGAAAGAGCTACCAATTTGTACTTATCAATTTTTCGATAGGAAGCGTAGTTTTTGTTTTAATTGTAAAACAAAGCATTAAAAATAAAAAAATAAAATTTTTTTAAAAACGAAACAAGGTACGAAAAAAAATTAATAGACAAAAGTTATTCACCCACAAAAATCGGCAAATCTTTTAATAATAATTTTTATATAGGGCGAGTAGATTTTCTTTTATTCGTAAAAAATAAATTAAGCAACCAAAAAATTTGGAAAAACGACACAGGAGATTTAAAAAAATGAGAAGACAAAAGTTGTGATTCCAAAAATTTTAGAACCACTTTACGCTGGGATGCGTATTTTTAGTTTAAATCATAAAAAATAACATTGGAAATAAACCATTCAAATTTATGGAAAAACGACACAAGTTACAATAAAATTTTTCATAGCAAAATTGTTTTTTTCTTATAGGATGCGCACTTTTTTCAATCACAAAAACAAGACAATGAAAATGCGTATGTTTCAATACCAATGCATATTATGAATTGTAATAATATAAATTGATTGAAATGATACATTTTTTAGGGTAGCTGAGAATACAATTTAATTCAAAATAAGAAAGAAATATTAAAGTAATCATGATAAATAAAATTTCTACTTTATTTTTAAATATCTGTATAAGCAATCCCAAGCTGAGGTACAGAAATAAATTTAATATACGTTTGATATAATAGTATTGAACATAATGTAAAAAAGTTCACATTTTGGACAAAATCGAGTACGAAACACGAGATACGTGATGAGAATGTGGTCCTTAAAACCGAAAGAGCTTTAACAAAAGAGAACTCACAATCACCAAATTACAGTTGTCGATGCTTTGACCTTTAATTTTTAAAAATGCGCACAAATATGGGGGAAAGACAAAGTCCAAGCGCGTAGCGCGAGGTAAATACATTATCGAGCTCGAAGCGCGAAAACCAACAGTTGCGCGCCCTAGACGCGCTTAAACTTGCGAGCGCAGAGAACCGCGCGCAGAGCGCGTTGAGAATGTGAGAATTAAATTGATTTTTGTTGTTGAATTTTCATGCATACCGCCCGGGAATTTGTTCGTATCCACAAAAAAATAAGTCTATTTTAAAAAATTATATTTAGAGGTGGCACAAGCCGTGTGAAGCCTAACACGTCTATTTCCCATAAGAAAAAAATACGTTTTTGTACATTTTATTCAGAATCGTCAATATTAGCTAAATCGAGTTGAAGCTGAACATTTCTCTTCAAACTTAGCCATAGTATACAAATCAAATATTACTTTTTGAATATCATCCCCCTAAGTCTGTTGTATAGGGGCCCCAAAAAAAACCCCATAAGTGAAAAAATGGGTTTTGCGAGCTTTTAGCGCTAGTTATGAATTTGGTGCGGTTTTTTAACATAAATTGTTTCTAATACACGAAATACTACTAACAAGAATAATTTTTCAAACAATTTATGATTATTGTTAATAATATTTTCTTTGAATAATGCTAGAAATTGCGGCTTTTTCTGAAATTTTCAACATTTTTTCCACTTTATGTACTAGAAATAATGCCCATTTTAAAAACCGCAAAAAATCATAATTAGCGCCAGAAACTCACAAAAACCATTGTTACACTTATGGGTTTTTATGGACCCTATAAAACTGACTTATAGAGGTTAAATTGAAAAAAAAACGATAATTTATTCGTATTCCGTGACTAATTGTTGAGATAAATATTGAGCTCCAACTCGATCCAGCTAATATTGACGATTCTCAATAAAATTTACAAAACTTCTTTTTTTCTTATGGGAAATATGCGTTAAACTTCATGGGGTTTGTGCCACCTCTAAATAGCATATTTTCATTAAAAAATGGATTTATTTTTGTGTGGATTCGAACAAATTTCCAGGTGATATGCATGAACATTCGAGAAGAACTCTCATTTGCGGAAAGCTTAGAAATGTACTTAAAGCTATAAATGTATTATATTATTATATTCACCAATAGAATCGAAAATAATCGCCAAGAAAAAGACCAAAGTATAAGCGAGCCTCATTTTACGAACTTGAAGAAACACTGATTGTTGCATTGTTCAAGAATTTTGTTTATAGTATAACCAATGAATATTTCAGTGCTTATTAGAATATATTATAGTCGTTATCTTATACATTAAGGTAGTCAAGTTTGTTCCTCTGAAATATTTAAATATCATAAATCATTCCAAGGAAAGAAATTTAGTTTACGATAAATGCGTCATTGTTCTCACGTGATAAGTAACGAGTCAATTGTATGCGTACAAGCATAAAAATATGTAAGCACGATGGTTAATTAATCATCATACGCATGACACATCGGATCAAATCAACCACAAAATTAATTATCTGTAGGGTTAATGGGCAACTGAGTGACTGATTCGAAATTACACAAGGATGCGTTTATCCTCATGGCTCTTTATTATATTCATGGACAAGTGCCTAAGAATGTCCCTCTTCGACGCAGAGGGTGTAAATCTTGAGATAGTGAAAGTACGTGGGTTAGCTTTCGCAGATGATAAGGTTGTTATGGCAAAATCAATCGAAGACTTGCAAAGAATATTGAACAAACTGATTACATGTCTGAAGAAAATGCGCCTCAAAATTAACGTAAATAAAACGAAAATTATAGTGTTTGAAGGAAAATTGAGAAAACAATGTGCAACATTTTCCTAAAATGATGAGAAAATAGAACAAGTTGATAAGTACATATATCTTGGTAGCCTATTCACTAGTGACGGAAAGATAGATTGCGTGTCAGTTAGGGGTATACACGAGGGTAGGAAGGTTATCTGTGGAACAGGGCCCATTATCAGAAGTAAAAATATATAAAATAAAGCTAAAAGGGCAATACATAGTTCTATATTTATACCGACTGTACTGTACGGTAGAGAGACGTGAACCTATTAAGAAAACGACAAGAGTAAAATTAACGCGGGCATGTTAAGAGAATGAAAGATGAACGACTAACGAAACAAGCGTATCAAAATAAAGTAAATGGCAGTGTGCCCAGATGCAGACCGCGAAAGGAATGGTTAGAATGTGTTAATGAGACCCTAATTCGAAGAGACATAAGAAGTCATAGAAACGCAATAGCTTGCATGAGAAAATTCGTGAACGTGAAGGAAGCTAGGGAGGTATGCCACGACAGGAACGTGTGTCACAAATAGTGTCAATGGATTGAATGACGCCTAAAACAAAAGACCTTGGATACTAATGAGCCCGAGTGGGAATCCTCGCATGACATTTTTGTGAGACTCTTCACTTGGGGTGATCGCTAGAGTATTATTTAAATGAATAACACGGGAATTCTAGATCAATGTAAAAACCTACACCCCCTTCCCCACATTTCTCCCTTCCTCAACGAGTGAGTCACGCCTATCCCGAAAGGGAAATGGCTTAAGGCATCATTATTGTTATTATTATACCATTAAACCATTTCCCTTTCGAGGTAGGCGTGATTTGCTCGGTTGGAAAATAATAGTGTGTAGATGGGTATATAGGTATAAGGTAGATAGGTATATTGGTGTAAGGTATAGATATTTTAGATTGATCTAGAGTTCTCGTATTATTTATTTGAATGACACATTCGTTCCGCAACACTGCTCCGACCCTTATCATTTTTTAAGCCTTACCATTTTTTAAGTTCTTAATTATATCTCTAACCTCAGTGACACAGACTTTTTCAATTGGGTTTTCTAGTGCATTATTTGATATGTCGCAGTTCTGTTGCTCTATATCTTCACAGCCTAATAATTCTCTAAAAGAGTCTTTTAAAGCATCTACTTTCCCGTCTGTATCATATAGCATTTCACCTTTGCTGTTTCTCATGCTGACAAACTCTGTACTTTTACTTTTCTTCATCTCTTTAAAAAATAGTTTCATGGTTCCTTCAAAGTCGCTTTGTAATTTCTTCTCTTCTTCTGTTCTGATTTTATCTTTACTTTCCTTGACTAGTCGTTTAACTTCCCTCTTTTTGTGCCTGTAATCATTTTCAAGTCTATTTCTCTCCTCATCGCTAAGACCTGTGATGTTTAACTTTCTTTCGTACGCTTCTTTCTTTTCTTGTCGGGCTGCCTTAATTTCATCATTCCACCATGCATCACCAGATTTTCTTCCTACAACCGCCGTACCACATACTTCGGTCGCAGTTTTAACAATGATATCCCGTAGCATAGTCCAAGCGCTATCTATATCTTTATTGCTTCTAAGCGCCCCCCAAGTTGCTTCATCTATGCGTTCGTTTATCTTATTCTGAAAATCTATTCACACTTCCGGCTTCTGTAAATTTTCAATCTTGCTTCGCATTTAATTCGTTTTTTTTTCTTTCTTCTCCATCCCCGCCCTAAGTTTATTTTGACGACTAGAAGGTAGTGATCAGTATTGCACTCGGAACCCCTCATGACTCTTGTATTTGTAAGAAATAGGCCCTTTTCTAAGCATAAGCTAACTAATTTTTCCCCGTTATAATTTTTTCTTGGATCCCCAAATTTACCTAGTATCCTTTCTGTATATGTATCCTTACGTTGAACGCCGACCCATCCGTTCATATCTCCTAGCAGAATTATTCTTTCACCTAGATCGCAAGTAATTATTGTATAATTTAAAGTGTCTCAGAAGGCGTCTTTGACTTCCCTCGGATCGCTATCAACTGGGGTGTAGCACGCTATGATAAATAATCTTCTGATTCCTACCTTCATTCTAGCCTACAACAATCTGGGAGATACAAAATCATGATCTTTGAGATGCTTTCTTGCCTTTTCATTCATAATTAAACCGACCCCTTGACTACCATGTGATTCACTACCTACTCCTGACCAGATTTCAAAACCGCCTTTCAACACCCCATTTTCTATGTTTCTACATTCGCAACCCTTTTTCTTCGTCTCAAGTACACATAAAATATCTAGTTTCCTTACGTGCATAGTTTCTCGTAGTTCTCTTACCTTAAGATCATTCACTCCTCTAGCATTCCAAACACCCAGTCTCCACTCATCGTCTGAAACTCGATCTTTACGTTGACCGTGTGTATGCATTTCGTCAATCACAGTTTCAGTCCATTCCGAGGCTATTTTATTGTTTGTATTATTTATTGTTTATATTGTACACCCAACTACCACCTTTATGCGCCAACTTTGTTTTGCGAGTCGAAAATCATGTCCAAGTTAAGAAGTTATTCGTCGTATGGCGGAGAGTCTTGTTTTAACGTCAGTCCCACCAAAACTTCTGTTGCGTGGGGGGGGGGGGTGAGGACAAGGAATGGAAACCGAGAGGGTCGCAATTGGTTGATGTTTTATGCTTAGGAGGTCACCAGCCTTCAGCAGCCTTGTATTAGATAGCAGTTCATATTATGTTCCCACACGGAAAAAATTTATCCGTGAAGAAGTCACGAACTTATAGCTAGGTCTCGGATACGAGATAAAAAAATGAAACATTAAATCCTTATTTCTATGAGAAATATATGCATAAATTTCGAAGTTTCTTACGAACAGTTCGAATTTCCTACGAACAGTTCCTGAAAATTTCAGACTGAAATAAAAAGAGGAAAAATTTTATTTGTGCGATTTAATTTTATATTAATTTATAAATTCGCAACTCAGAAGATTCGAACCTCAAACACTGCTGACTCACCAGTTTCTAAACATAAACCAGGAGTGCGTAAACACGCGCAGCCATCGAGGCCAAACAAAATAGATATTATAAAACTTCTAGCCACTCATTCGACGAGCTCGAGGCACACATACGAGCGCACACACGCACCGCGCGGGTGTGCGTCGCCCACGTACAGGGCGACTTAGTTTGGAGTTCCCAGATTTGTCGGGCAAGCTCGTGAGTGCTCTGAGAATCTTTTCCCAATCACTCGTAATATTTTTGTAATTATTCACGTAAAAAAAAGTGATGAACCGTTTTAGAATTTTCACATCGAGTTCCTCAATCTTTCTCAAAGTTCGCAGGTTATTTACGAAAATACATAAATATCTGATGAATTTTTCTCATATCCGAGACCTAGCTACTAGTTCGTGACTTTTTTACGGATAAATTTTTTCCGTGCATCTGATAATTCCCGGCCTACCTCTATACAAGGAACCAAAAACTCTTTTTACATTCTCATCAGAGAAGGTATTAGATTTGTGTAAAACTTGAACCCCTCCCTTTTTGTCAAATGTCGACGTTTTGAAACATTCTGACTCCAAAAAACAGGTTTTCGCGAATGTGTCTGTCTGTACGTATGTATGCTTGTGTGTAGATTTCTAGTCTGTTAGCACGATAACTTTCGAAAGAATTGACAGATTAAATTGAGCGCCGTTATACTCTTCAAGTGTCCTAAAATGAAGGTTAAGTTCCTTAGCCAGCCATTTTGGATAAAAATTCGAAAAGTGAGCGCTTTTTCAAAATTTTTGAGCCTACTTTTTTCAAATTTGAAAATTCTATCTAAGGGTGTTCGTAGTACTTAAAAATACAAACAATTTATCCTTATGATTTTTTTTGATAAAACAATAACTACTGGAGTTATTTACATTTACAAAATTCCAAAAAACAAACGAAAATTAACATTTCAAGCCAAAAAACGCACGATATGAAAAAACTCAAGAGGAGAAAAACGTTGCTTTTCAAACACCCTACAATATTGTTATAAAAACTTTTTGAATTTTTGAAAAAATCAAAAATTCAAATTTTGATCGCCCAAAAAATAATGAAAAATCAAAAATTCAATTTTACAGTCAAACTATGCCACATATGAAAAAAATGAACAAGCAAAAATTGTGCACATAAAAAAGATCTACAAATTTGTTAATGGTCACTTTTTGATAGGATGAGTAGTTTTTGTTTTATTCGTAAAAATATAATTAAAAAGAGAAAAAATAGACAAATTAAATCTTTAGACAAACGACACAAGCTATGAAAAAAAGTAATAGACAAAAGTTGCTCAAACAAAAAAGAGCTATAAAAATTTGTCATGAATAATTTTTTTGAAGAATCGTAGTTTTTTTTTTAATCATAAATAATCGCATTAAAAATAAAAAAAATTAAATTTTTAGAAAAACCACACAAGAGACGAAAAAAAAGTAATAGACAAAAGTTGTTCAACCAAAAATGATCAACAAATTTGTTATAAACTTTTGTTATAAAAATTTTCTTAGAACCACTTTACGCTAGGATGCCTATTCTTGGTTCAAATCGTAAAGAATAACATTAAAAACAAAGAAATTAAATATATGGAAAATCGATACAAGTTGCAATAAAATGTTTAATAACAAAATTGTTTTTTTTTTCTTATAGGATGCGCACTTTTTCAATTATAAAAACAAGACAATGCAAATACGTTTTTTTCAATACCAATGCATATTATGAATTTTAATATCAATTTATTAAAATGATAAATTTTAAAAATGATACATTTTTCAGGGTAGTTGAAGGTAAAATTTAATACAAAATAAGAAACAAATATTAAAGTTATCATAATAAATAAAATGTGTACTTTACTTTGCAATATCTGAATTAGAAACCTCAGGCTTAGATACAGAATAATTTTAATTACACATTTTAATTTTAATTACACAATAATTAGCAAAAACAGCTAGATATTTAGGTGACACAGCTAGAAATTTAGGTTAAACAGCTACATTTTCTTAGAAGACGAAATTTGATCTTAACTAGAATATCTGCCGTGATCGCCGCGACCATGACCTCTCTTATTAACACTTTGACTTTCTATGGCCAAATTGACCAAGAATTTAGCCACTTTTTGACTTTGCTGACGACCTATTGCCGCCAGTGAAAGCTTTCTTCTTACAGCTTGTCCAGCTCGTGGCGCATGTCCTAAAATATTTAAAAAATAATGTCAGAACTGTGACAATTATCTTAAATTCAAGGAACCTTTTATTCGATACATTAAAATCTAAACGTACCCCTTTCACGAGCATTTCCCATCTGCGAATTTTAATCAGAATACCCTTCTTGGTGAGCATTATTATCTGAAATTGAAAAGAAATATCTGTTATTAAACTTTATCGTTGATACAAAAATTGTATAACATTTATAACCTTTTTAAGTGATTATTGAATTTAAACAAAAATGACAAAGTAAAAGGAACAGTCTGTCCACGTTGAAGCTCCTAGGTTTCCGCTTGCTTATCGCATGTTTTTGTTTCCTTTTACCTTACATTTTTGAAAAGTTTGAAAACTCTTCATAGATTTTTCAAATTTTTCAGGGAATTACGAAGAAAATAGATTTCATGACATTTCAAAATGTTTAAGCACATTTCAAGACTTTTGAGAGTATTAACATTTTCTTAAAGATATTTCAAAAAGTTTGACTTTATAGTTTCAAATAAATTATTTGTATTAGCTGCTTTGTTTTTAATTCCAGACTTTTACTAAATAACATTACTAAAACTAGAATCATTACATTTTTTATGCTGAAAAAACTAGTTAAAATTTAAACATTCTTCAATTATTGTATAATAAATCTGAAAGTAATAAATCCTTCAAATTTTAGAGCTTTACAATTTAAACAGAAATCAAAAATTAATTTAATAATTTGATTGAACAGTTAAATATTGGCTTTTCAGCAAAACAACTTGGCTGAGATTTTGTCGACAAGATCCAAGCGGTTCGATGGCTCAATTGGCTAGGGCGTGCAGTAGATATTAAGAAATGACCAAATATTTCAAAGGATGTCTAAAACGCTTTACAGAATTTTGAGTGATTTCAAGTTATTTTAGAGAATTACAAAAATTTTGAATCATTAAAAATTTTTTTAATGTGGTTTAAAATAACTCAGAGAAGTAAAAAAAATTTCAACAAATTCATAGGATTTAAAAAAGATTTCAATCCAGCTTTTATGGAAATTCATGGGAATCTAGAAGAATTTTAAAAAAGATATAGAATTTGATTTTTTATAGATTTTTTCAAAGCATTTTAAAGAAAATTTCATTGGATTGGCAAGAATTTCAAGAAACCTAAAAAACATTAAGGAAAAGTGAGAGGATTTTTAAGGAATTTCACAGAATTTCAAGATACTACACTCAGAAAAATGTTTGTTTGAATCAAACAACAAAATTTGTTTAAATTCATATCATTGAAAGAAACAAATTTTTTGCTGAAATTAAAAAAAGGTTTATTTAATTTTAAGAAATGGAAAATATTTGCCTCATTGATTTAAACAAATAATTTGTTTAGTACAATTTGTTTGATTTAAACAAAAAATTGGCTTTTATTAAACAATGCATTTGTTTGAAATTTGTTTATTTGAATTCATAAAAATATTTATTTGATTCAAACAAAAAATATAATGCAAAGAAGTGCTACAAAATGCCCCTAGGCGTGCTAAGGTGCTGCCGGCAGGTTTCCCTGCGGTACTAACCTAAAATCTAAATTGACTTATCCTTTGATTGATTTAATGGCATTGTTCTTTTTTTTAATGTTGTATGATTCTAACGGTTCTGATTTACTGGAAAACTTAAAATTAATTGTAAAATGGACGCAATATCTCGAGAGTTTGAACTACTTGAATTTTGGGGCTTTACCTTGGATATAGTTGAAGATTTCGCAGGCGAGTAAGTCTTTTTAATTTCTAACCTCCTTTCTTTATAAAGATGGTTTATGAAATCGATAATGTTTTTTATCAATTGTAATTATCGCTGTATACTTAAAAGGAGGAACACTTATGTTCAATTCAATTGTCTGACTCTGGTTCATTTCTAATTATTCTAGTTTATGCCTTTTTAATTCAGAAATGACAAGCACAATTAGTAATTAAACAGGAGTAAACTTTCGGATTGAATAAGTGTTCCTTCTTTTACATATATAACGATAATTATGATTGAGAAAAAAAACATATTATCGAGCTTATAAATCATTTTCATAAAGAATGCTCAATTTTGAGGTTAAGTGTAAAAAGAAAAAGATTTACTTCACTTGAACAAAATCTATAATTAATTTTAAAAAATATATATTCAATGTAAACAAGAACTTTACTTAACTTAAGCAAGAGATTTATTTGAACTAACCAAAAGTTTGTTCGAATCAAAGAAATAAGGACAAACAACAAATTTCTTTGAATCAAACAAACATTTGTTTGACCCTATATCGAAGAAATAATTTGTTTGATTCAAACAAAATTTGTTTGATTCAAACAAACATTTTTCTCAGTGTATGAATAATTTGAAAGAATTTAAAGGGATTTTAAAGAGCTTTTAAAGTACTTTTCAAACAACTCCAAGTAATTTTAAGGAACTTTTAACTAATTCCAAGCTTATTAAAATAAAGTGTTAATAAAAAGACACGTAGCGCACTATTTTTATTGGAAACAAAAAATTGATATTTAAAAAAAACTCACTCAACAAAAGTTGTTGGAATCGGAAATTAGGTTCCATGGCCACAGGAATCCCTGGATGCTGAAATCTTGGGGCTCCAACCTAAAAATTTAGATATTTTTAAGTATTTCAAATTTTCACAATAACTATATTTTTAAAAAAACCTATGACTGAAATCTTCGAATCTTCAAAAAAATCTTAAAGACCGACAAAAAACATCACTAATTTAAAATACTTCAAGACATTTGCAATGGTTCCAAGACATTTTAAATGATTTTAAAGTATTTACAACAGAATAAAAAAATTTGCATAAGATTTGAAGATGTCATGAATTTTAGACAATTTTAAGGGTTTTAGAAATACTGAAAAAGATTAAATGAATTTTAAATTATTATAGTTACCGGATTCTGTTGATTACGAATATGCTGTTGCGTGGCAGGATTCCCTTGTTCTGTAACAATTGTTTTCAATTTAAAAAACCTGTTATTCGACATATCAAAATTTTAACGTACCCCTTTCACGAGCATTTCCAATTTCTGAATTCAGTTGAAAGGGCCCTCCTTGGTGAGCATTATCGTCTGTAATTAAAAAGAAATATTTGTTATTGAGCATAATAGTTTATAGAAAAAATTTTATAACATTTATAATTGTTCTAGGTAATTATTAAAACTAAACAAAAATAATAAAGTAAAATAAACTGTCTGTCTACACTGAAATTCCTATGTTTCCGCTAGCAAAATTTGCAGGATATTACGATCAAAATAAATACATTTTATGAGATTAAAACAAGTTTAAGCAAATTTCGAGAGCTTTGAAGGTATTAAAATTTTCTTAAAGATATTTCAAAAAGTTTGATAGGATTCTCAAGAATGTATAGAGATTAGCAAACATTTCATAGGATTTTTAAAACGCTTCACAGGATTTTGAGTGATTTCAAGCTATTTTAGGGAATTAAAGAGATTTTGAATAAACTTATAGAATTCGATTTGAGTTTGTATAGATTTTTAAAACATTTTAAAGAAAATTTCATTGGATTGGCAAGAATTTCAAGAAACCTAAAAAACATTAAGGAAAACTGAGAGGATTTTTAAGAAATTTCACCTAATTTCAAGATACTTTCAATAATTTGAATGAATTTAACGAGGTTTTAAAGAGTCTTTAAAGTATTTTTCAAGCAACTCTAAGTAATTTTAAGGAAATTTTAAGCAAATCAAAGTCACTTAGAATATCTTTATATCTCCTTAAACATAGGAAACTCCTTTTAAATGACTTAACCCTTTCAGGAGCAGGTGCCACTATAGTGGCACCCTAGTTTTCCTCGGTTTTTTCTTTATAGCTTGAATAATTTAAGCTCTAGATGGCTCTAATCTTTTGTCATTGAATAAGGGATGCATAGAGAACAGGTTTCTCGGCTCAAAATTTAGAGGATCACTATATATAATTAGTTATAAACAATTAACAACAACAAAATGTAGAGATTTTCAATTAAATTTGGCTATGAGCTTATTTTACAACAAAATTTACTGATATTTGGTATACAGTGGTTTTCAAGGTCGCTGATTACGAATCCAGTTTTGGATTTCAGAAATTCAAAATGGCGGATCCAATATGGCGGCCATTTTGAATTTTGAAAATCTGACTCCAGATTCGTAATCAGCGACCACAAAAACTCTTATGTAAAAATTTTTATATTTATAGGCTAATTTTTGAAAATTACGTCCGCCATTTTAAATTTTGAAAATCTGACTTCATATTCGTAACCAGCGACCTCAAAAACCCTTATGTACAAATTTGTATATTTATAGGCTAATTTTTGAAAATTATGTCCGCCATTTTGAATCCGCCATTTTGAATTTTGAAAATCTGACTCCAGATTCGTAATCAGCGACCCTTAGAACCCTTGTATACACTATTAGGTCTGAGATAGGTGCAGCAGAAAAATGTGCCCCTGAATGGGTTAAAAATTCTTGACATCCATCGAAATTTCCTCAAGAAACTTTAAATCTATTGAATTACTTTTAAGTGTCTTAAATATCTCTTGAAATTCTTTACAATCAATAAAAACGCCTGAATTCTTTTGAAATCCCATAAAAATCCTGAAACTCATCTGAATTCTACAAATATTTCTTAAAATGCATTAAAATTACATTAAATACCTTAAAGTTTTTATAAATTATTCAAAATCACTTAGAATTATTTAGAGACACTTAAAATTTTTTTCAATCTCGTAAAAAAATTTTAAAACCCCTGAAAATTCCAGGACAAACATGAAAATCACTTCAAATTCGACAAAATTCCTAGAGACTTTTAGAAATTCCTTAAAATTGCGCAAAGAAGTTCGAACCCTCTTGAAATCTGTTAAAGTCTCTTGAAATGACCTAGAATTTGACAAATTCTCTTTCATAAATATTAATTTGTCATAAATGCCACATTTATTTGCGCTGAAAAAGTGGTATTTGTTCCATGTCTCCAAATGGAAGATTCCGGAAATAAAAATCTTGGTGCTTGACCCTGAAAATGTAATTAACAGATAATAAAATAAAAAGGATGCAAATGAAATTTAAAATGTGAAATGTAGAAAAATCAACTTACCGCCATATTTAAGTACACATGATCCAAATGACATTAAGATAAATAGAATTGGTATGAATGTACAGAGCTCTGGACCTCCTCGCCCAATCCGAATCCGTTTCACCAACGAATTACGGCCATCGGAGATTCTACGATCTTACGGAATGAAAGTACGTTCTCGTCAGTCTACGCTACCTCTTTTGCAACCTCATTCGAATTCTCCAGCGCAAGACACAGCAACAGTGATGTCTCTTTCCCAGGACCACACTCTGCTTCAGAGAACTCGCTACAAAGAGCTTCGCGGGATCTTGAAGGAACGCCGAGACAGAGGAGAAGTAGATATTATGATGAGGGAGGTACGTGGGGAACTCAAGATTGTGAGTATCAAGAAGATACCATTATAAATAACAACCTCCACCCTTTCAACAACTCAACTATAATTTCTGGTAAGAGTGATAAGACTTTCAATTGTTCGCATAGTACCAATCTCGATTTATTAAATGAGATCATTATTTACTACCAAGATGTCAGAGGCCTTAATACTAAAATCCATTTGTTAACTTCGAATCCTGAACTGACTGAAGTTGACTTCATTGTTTTTACTGAAACCTGGCTGAAAGGAAATGTTAATAATTCAGAACTCTTCGACATGGATGTGTTCAATGTTTATCGAGATGACAGAGTTGACACAAGGGGTGGTGGTGTTTTAGTGGCAATTAAATCTGTTTTCACCTCTGGCAGTTTAAACACTACTTCAATTATTAATGCTTCACATAAAGTTAATGCTGTTGCGGTTAAAATAAATTATGATAACTAAACGTGAATTTTGATTGCCACTTATATTCCACCTAACATATCTGCTAACGAACTTGAACATTTCTTTGACGCCCTTTCGTCTTTCTCTGTTATCTGGGCAAATAAAATTTTGATTATAGGTGACTTTAATATACCCAAGTTAATTAATTTCATCAATGACGGTATGACTGATACTAAGTCGTTTATTCTGCACAATTTCCTTGAATTCCACCAGTTAAAACAATATAATAATATAAATAACTTTAATGAGCGTTATCTAGACCTAGTTATTTCGTCATTCCCATGTGAAGTACTGACGGATGTGCTCCCAATTCTGCCTCTCGATGAACATCACCCTTTATTGATTATTAAATTTGAAGCTGCAATACCATCCTTACTTTTGAATAATAAATTTAATATTAATCCGATTTCAAAAAGATTTAAGTTTAAAAATTGTAATTATCAGAACCTTAGAATTCACTTAAGAGCTGCAGATTGGTCATTAATATATTGTCATGATAATTGTAATGAAGCTGTTGAACAATTTTATAGAATAATATATCATTTACTTGATGAGTTAGTAGGCATGACTTCAATCAATGTAACTAAATCTAAATATCCTCACTGGTATACTAAAGAAATCATATGTAAAATAAATTGTAAGAAAAAAGCTAGAGCTGAGCACAAGAGAACAGGCAGTATGTTTCACTTAGAAAATTTTGTACGATTAAGGAAAGAAGTCAAAAAAGACTCTGGAAGAGCCTATGCTAATTATCTAGATAGTGTTGAAAGTGATATAAATAATTCTTCGTCAAATATTTGGTCTCATATGAATAATCTTAAAAAAGTGTCTAGAATACCTGGTATAATGTTTTGGGAAACAACAGAGATCAACAAACCCCAGGAAGTAGTTGACTCATTTGCTAACTTCTTTGTTAAGGTTTATAAACCTAGTTTGGGTAAACCAGAAGGAATCTCTGGAAATTCTCAGAATTTATTAGGTGATGTATTCAGGATCTCAGATGATCAAGTATTAAAAAAGTTAAAGTTGATGAATAATAAATTTACTTCTAGACCTGATAGAATACCCAGTTGTATGCTCAAAGAATGTGCTGATGAGTTAGCGGAACCACTTTGTTTTATCTTTAATTTATCTCTTTTCAATGGGGTATTCCCTGATATTTGGAAGTTCTCTAGAATTTGCCCAGTATTCAAAAAAGGGGATAAATCAAATATTGCAAACGACCGCCCAATCGCACTCGTTAGTAATTTCTCCAAAGTTTTTGAAAAGATTTTTACTGAATTTTTGTGGACTCATTTGGCGCCTGTCCTCTCGCCTGCTCAGCATGGCTTTGTTCCAAACCGATCAACTATATCTAATTTGGCAACATTCGCCCAACAAGTTGAAACTTATTTATTGAAACATAGACAAGTTGATGTTATATATACTGATATCTCAAAAGCTTTCGACTGTATTGATCACTGCATTATTATAAATAAGCTTCAAAGTTTAGGCGTTCCTAATAAGATACTTAGTCTCATTTATTCGTATTTAAATAATCGTCATATGAACGTTCAGTACAATGGATACTCGTCCCACTCATTCTCACCCTCGTCTGGTGTTCCACAAGGATCTATTCTAGGTCCCCTGCTTTTCGTTATAAATATGAACGACGTTGATAGTGTTGTATTAAATACTATTTTGTTATACGCAGATGATGCTAAAATATTGAAACCGATTAATAGCATTAAAGATTGTGCTGAGGTACAAAACGATGTAAATAACTTTGTAGATTGGTGCACTAATAATTCTCTTGATATTAATACAAAGAAATGTACTGTTATGACAGTTTCTAGAAAGATTGATACAATTGAGTTTGTGTACAAAATAAATTCCATTGTTTTGGAAAAAGTGAAGGTTCAGCGTGACCTTGGAATTTACATTAATAACTCATTAAAATGGAATACTCAAGTTGACATTATGACACGCGAAGCTAATAGATCCTTAGGTTTTTTATTCAGAACGTGTCGTTCTTTTAAGAAAGAATCTACCTTCCGTATCTTATACTATGCTTTAGTTAGGTCAAAATTAGAATATGGGTCTGTAGTTTGGAATCCAAAAACAAATTATCAAATACTTGCTATTGAAAAATGTCAACAACGGTTCTTAAAGTTCCTTAACTTGAAGATTAATGGTGAGTTCATTCCTGCTGGTTATGACTACCTTGAATTATGTGAAAGATTCAATGAATGGACAATTGAGAATAGAAGAAAAGTTGCCATGGTACTATTTCTATTCAAAATTATAAGAGGTTTCATAGATGACTCTTATCTTCTATCGCAAGTTCCCTTCGCAGTTCCGGAAAAAGATACCAGATTTTGGGTCCCATTCTATACCTTTACCGACATTCCGACACTTAGTACTCCCATTCTCAAGATGCGTGACAAGTATAACTCAATTCATAAAGCATCTAATGGCAATATCAATATTTTACTCAATCTATCCACACTTTTTTGGAAACTGTTCGCATCTACATAAACTTTACTACTTGATTGAGTCATAATTTACATTCTAAGCTTAATATTTACATCTACGATACTTTTGTATTCTATAATACCTCCTCTTGCGCCATATTAGTTTATACTTGTAATCCTGTAATTCGTCTTCGGACTGTTGGATTTACTAAATCGAAATGAAATGAAATATTTCTTGTTTAATCCTCGTCGAAAACTTTACAATGTTTCGGCCGTTCTAATGGCAACTTTTAAAACTCAAGTCTCAATAAACAATTATAATTTCAACCTCTTCAAAGAAATTTAAACATGAATCAAGTAGACAGAACCTACAACAAATCAAGGATGAACAAGATGAGCAAAAATATTTGATAACCAGAAAATTACTAGCAAATTGTTTTTGTTTTTAGAAACCACCCTAAGATATGCTAAAACACAATAATGCTTAATTAATAGCTTTAATATTTCCACAATTTTAAATGGAAATTATTTCGAATCGATAATAGTTTCTTACTCAAATATTAAAAATCTGAAGACAATTTCACTATTAAATCTTTCATAGTTACAAAGTTTTATAGTAATAGCCATGATAGTCAGTTATAAATTTATTTGTATGAATATATAAATTAAAATTTTTTTAAATCATAGGATATCAAATTGACAGACTTCATAATTGCACACTTTCCAGATTAAAAGTAGAAATATACATTTTTTGAATTAAATGCCTCCAGAATAAATTTAAAATCATGAAAAATTAAGAAAACAATTTATCAAATTCAAGCCTTTAAAATGAGAAGAGTTTAGAACTTGACATTGAAAAATAAATTTTTCTTTATTTGAAATGGTTCCAAAATATTAAACATTTCAAATTCAACTTGAAAAAAAAACAAATTTTGAATTGAAAAGTCTAAAATTGTGCAATTTCAAAAATGTCTGATTTTTTATTATGGGAAATACGTTTTAAACATAGGGCTTGCAGAACCTCTAAATATCTTTCTTTTCTCAAACAAAGAAGGAACACATCTATTTTTGTGCAGATTCGAACAAATTTTGTTCCACTCTAATACACAGCCTGCCAAACTAGAAATTAATTCGGCCTTTAAATTTTTTAAACAAGGATTAACCAAAGTTTTGGTTGAAACATAAATTCACTGTTATTTCTCTAACCAGTCAACTGCCGCCTATTTTGAAGATCGCCTATTCGAAAGTTTACCTATTCTAAATCCCTTATTCACCCCGTATGGGCTGTACGATCACGCCCGCGTCAGTGGCTGACCAATTAAAAAATGAGGCTCGAAGAGCGGGAAGCCCTCGTTGGTTCGAATTCAGTATTTTAGCATGACGTCATGGGAATGCAGACAACTTTTTAGAGAAAATATTCTAAACGTAAAAGTAAGTCATAAATGTACGAATAGTAATATTTGTCAAGTGTAGAATGCATTTTCTGAGTCATGTTCCATTCTTTTGTCGACTCACGACCTTTCAATGTCACGAAATAAAATAAAACATCCAAAATTGCAGGTCAGTGTATCAGATCGGGTACTCTAACCTCAAATTTCGGACACTTGATTGTATTTCGTGAAACTGACAGGTCGTCAGTCGACAAAAGAATGGGACATGACTGAGACAATACATTCTACACTTGAAAAATATGACTATTTTGAGACATTTATAATTTACGTTTACTTTTAGAATATTGTCTCGAAAAAGTCGTACGCAGTTGCAGTCCTGTGTGTTAACCTTCCTGATGGCTGACATTTGCACCTATCATAGCATAATACACTTGAAAAACATTATTATTCAGACGTTTACAACTTACTTTTTACGTTGATAATATTTTCTCCAAAAAGTTGTCTGCACTTCTATATCAAGAACTATGCTAACCTGCATGACGGGTGGCATTCCACCTATCCTAGCATGACCGCTACTTCATGCTAGTAAACTCACTATTCCGCGAAATATTTGACTCGTGTTTTGATTCTTGTATATTGATTTGTAGTTGGAAAATTGTACTATTTCCAGAAAATGTTGAAACATCGTACGTCAACAAAAACACTTAAAAACACTGAAATGCTAACGGACCAGACTTTTTCAACTGCACAAATCGGAGCCTTCTAAACCGTTTCCAATTGGAATGCATAATATTGCGTAATATACTTGAGTGTGTACCAGCGCATTGCGCCTTTCCGCTACGTTGCTGGTATTTTTCAGGCAAGAGTCGCAACCGTCTCTGGCCCGCGTGGGCCAGCAGTTCGAGGAATTACTGAACCGCGAGTTACCAAACTGGGGGTCGGGTGTATTCATCTGTATTATTATTGATAGTATTTATTAATTTCAAATAGACCCGCCGTTTTCGTTACATGCGCTGTTCAAAAAGTTACTTATAGGGGGCGCATCGATATAAAGCCGGGGCAGCGAATGACCGTCGCTTGACAAAAATAACGTGAAGGTTGTGACAGAGGTGGGGGCCCCTCCAGCCTTAAAATAATTGATCGTGTATGGTTCAAGACCGTTAAAATATCTGAAAGTTTACTTTATTTGTAAAATTACACTTTTAATAGCTCATTAAAAATGCGAAAATTTTAATGTTCAAAAAATTGTTTAAAAACTTAAAAAAAAGAGTTACTCTTACGAACTGTGTACTTTATGTTCTATAATAAATTAGTCACTAATGAATTAATGGTTTTTAATACACTACTGGATTGAATTTCTAAAATATTTGAATGGATTTCATTGCAGGTTAATTTTCATCGACACTGAAGAAGTTTATATTGATTTCAATATCCCAAGTAAGAAATCCATTCCTTTCTTTTCAACGAGACTTAGTGAAAAGAATTTCCTTTCCTTGAATTTGACGAGGAAGTGACTTCTTGTTTTTTATAATATTCCTTAGTTGCCTATAATATATAATAAATCATTAAGTAGAAACTTAATGCTTAAAAAATGCCAAAATTGAAAAAACAATGAAACAGAGAAATCAGGAGATTAGGCAATTAATGAAAGAAAAGCGAAACAATGAACACTTCAAAGAACAGGAACAGGAAAGTTTTCAACAAAAACAAAATAAAAGAAAGAAAATAAATGAAGAAAAATTTCAAGAAGAAGAAAAGGCATGTGTAGCAAAAGAGAGAGTAGACGAAAAATATCAAGCTAAAGTGAATAACCAAAAAAAGAAATCAGCAAAAAAAGAGAGCAAACGAAGAATATAAAGCTAAAGAAAAAGGAAAACTAAAGCAATATATAGCAAAAAAGAGAGAAGATGAAGAATATAAAGCTGAAGAAAAAAAAGAAAAAGAAGAAATCAATGAAAAAAAAGAGAGAAGACGAAGAATATAAAGCTAAAGAAAAATAGCAAAAGAAGAAATCAATGAAAAAAAAAGAGAGAAGACGAAGAATATAAAGCTAAAGAAAAAGAGAAACTGAAGGAATACATAGCAAAAAAGAGAGAAGAAGAAGAATATAAAGCTAAAGAAAAAGATAAACTAAAGGAATATATAGCGACAAAGAGAGAAGACGAAGAATATAAAGCTAAAGAAAAGGAGAAACTGAAGGAATACATAGCAAAAAAGAGAGAGGACGGAGAGTAGAAAGGGAGACACAGAAAAAATCTAAAAGAAGAAAACGAACAAATCCAGATTTTAAGATGAAAGAACAGAAAGAACAACAAGTAATAAAAAAGAAAAGAAGGGAAGATTTGGAATTTAGAAAAAAGGAGAAAGACAAATATAAAAATGCGAAACGTCGCTTAAGATTAAATGCTCTGTACAATTTTAGAGAAAATTATGTAAGGGTTTTAGAAATAAGACAGATCCTGCGTCCATTGCGAAATTAAATTTTATTAGGAAACGTAAAGATACACCAAACAATATTTGTGCTTGTTGTGAAACTTTGTCGTTTAGTCATTCGGTAGTCAAATATAGCAACCACAAAACGTCCTTCTACATTGCCAGATGATTTCGTAAAAAAATAGTTAATGACAAAAATACGTCAAAAATATGTAGGACATGCGATAGAAACATTAGGGCCGGAAAGATACGTAAATTGGCGACTAGTAATGGTTTGAAATTTCCTTGCGCACCAGCATGCGTGAAAATTTTGTCAGATTTAGAAGCCGTCTCAGAATCGCCATTAACAACATTTAAACAAATTAGAGCTTAAAAACCGCATGCTTTAAACGCACAACTGTCATTGAAAGGAAGCTTTGTACATATTCCATCGGATGTAAATGAAGTGGTTACTATATTGCCAAGGCCATTTAATCGAATGGATATTGTACAGTTAATATTTAAAATAAATCTTTCACATAAGTCTGATTACATGAATGAAATTGTAAGACCAGCTGCTATTTGCGAAGCATTAGGTTACTTATTATCGACACCTCTACATAAAAAATAAGGAATTGCAGTAGATCAATCCTTTTTTAATCAGTATGAAAAGAATTATGATGTTAAGCTTCATTTTATAGTAGAAGATGAAGACAAGGATGAGAAAGATAACGTTATTGATTGTAAAATAAAAAAATTTAGACGATGGAGACGGTAAAATAAGTTATGCTGTTGATGACGAAACTGAGGAGGATGGTAGTGATATTAAAGAGGAGATTGTCAATGAAGTTTTACTTTTAGATAGGAATGCAGAATCTACCAAAGTTGCTCAAATCATAGCGCCTGGACAAGATAATAAACTAGTTCCTTGGACAACACCTCATTTAGGCACATTATGTCATCCTAGAATTTTCGGAGGATATGATCTTACAGCAGATGTATCGGACACTGCAAGCATCAAATCCCAAGTGAGACGGAGTGATAGAAGAGCATGCGAAACCAAGTATCTCATATATTTGGCAAACAAAAAAATGCATAGTGATCTGTTTGCTCAGGTAAATGTATGTTTGCGACAACTTAAAACAAATGAAAACTTAGCTGCAGAAAAAGTTCTTAGCAAAGAATTCGTTGATGACGCGATTAGACATGATGTAGGATATAAAGTATTAAAATAAATTCGTCTATCGCCTGCATATTTGAAAGGTGAGAAAAAGAAAATTTTAGCTATGATGCGACAAATTTGAAAGCCAACCCTCTTTTTTACTTTATCAGCTGCGGAAAGATGGTGGCCAGAATTAATGCAGATGTTAGCGTACGTACTTAATAACAAACAAATTTCCTTAGAAGAAGAATTAAATCTCGATGATAATACGAAATCTGATTTCATTCGATGAGATCCCGTTACATTGTACTTCGATAATAAATTTAGAAGGATCTTAAATTATTTACAAGGAGAAGGTGGTCCATTTCAAGAGTTGTGGACCATTACTTTAGAATTGAATTCCAATTAAGAAGTTCTCCTCACGCACACTGTTTTCTTTGGCTCAAAAATGCCCCTGATTTTGATAGAAACGATTTTGAAAAACGACAAAAATGCATCGAATCCATTAATAAATTCATCACTTGTAAGTATGTTGAGGATAATCCTTTCATAGCTGTGCAGCGGCACAAGCATACTCACACGTGTAATAAAGGTAAAAAGAATAAAATGAAATGTAGATTCGATTATCCGCTTCCAGTTATGCCTCGAACAATGATACTAGATCCTTTAGAAAATGTAGACGACGAAACAATGATAATAGCAAAAAATAATTTAAAAGAAATTAGAAAATTAAATTTAGCAGAAGACGAGTATATATCAGCAATTCGAACCTAGATAAAAAGAACTAGAATCTTTTTACAGATAAAGAGTACAGAAGTAGCGATAAATTGTTATAATTTAGACATGTACCCATACAGCTGCGCATCATATATAGTTAATTATGTAAGTAAAATAGATAGCCGATTGTCAAAATTATTACGTCAAACGGTAGAAGATTTGAACAATGGCAACTTTGGAATCAAAGAAAGATTAAGGAAATTTGCCAACGCTTTTTTGAATGGTAATCTTATGTCAGCACAAGAGGCTGCATATCACGTTCTTTCCTTAATAGTAGCTAAAAGCAGCAGGAAAGTCGTCTTTATAAATACCAATCCCAAGAATTAGCGGGTTCGCATGCTGAAGTCAGAAGTTGAATTAAAATCGTTGAACGCCAATTCAGAAGATGTATTGAAGGAAGATTACATAACCAAATATGAAAAGCAACCAGATTCAAAAGAGAACGTATGTTTCGCAGATTTTTTAGCTTTCTCTAAGCCCGCTAAGAAGAAAAATGAAAACGATGATGAAGATGACGATCATAATGAAAAAGACGATGATGAAAAACAACGCGATAGGCCAATGATTATTCAATTTAGAAGATATAATCAGAAACAAGATTCCTATAATTATTATAGAGAACAGATAATATTGTATTTTCCTTGGCGATGCGAAGAAAGCGATATTATTGCGAAACATTGTGAAGTCATTTACAACGAAAATATAGACACAATCAAAGAAAACAAAAAGAGGTATTGCGCCGCTGATGACAAAGTATTAGATGAAGCGATGGAAAATGTATTCGATGCTATTGAAGATATTGAAGAAGAGGAAATAAAAACATTTATTAAGAACAAATTAGATACAGATCAAGAAGTTGATATTTTTGAACAAGCAGGAAAGGAAACTTTTAAAGATCATGCTTGCAATAGGTATGCTGCTCCCATAAAGTTACCCGAAGAAGATGTATACAAAATAATGGAAGAATTGAATGTTAAGCAGCGCGAAATTGTAATGCACACATTACACTTCATCAAGACAAATCAATTGCTATTTTATATCTTCCTGAGCGGTTCTGCTGGTGTTGGAAAAACTACAGTAATAAATTCCATTTATCAAACAGTATGTTATTATCTGTCAAGATTGCCGGGTGAAAAACAAGATGTTATACATGTTTTATTGTGCGCACCATCGGGCAAAGCAGCGTTTTTAATAGGCGGAGTAACTTTACACACGGCTTTCAAATTACCAATCGCTCAAAATAGTCGGCAAATGCCTGATCTAAGTTCAGACCTAGCGAATACTGTTCGAGTAAAATTGTTTCAAACACCACAAAATGCTCCTATTGCAATTCCTAAAAACAAAAAAAATTTGTTTCTTTGCACAAAAATAAAAAAGAGGAAAGAAAAATGAGATTTATATTTATATTATTATATAATTATATTTATTTATATTTTTCTTTCCTCTTTTTTATTTTTGTGCAAAGAAACCAATTTTTTTGTTTTTAGGAATTGCAATAGGAGCATTTTGTGGTGTTTGTCCAAATTTGATCGTTGAATTCTTGTTTTATTTTTAGGAATTCTATACATTAACTTGATTATTGGATCTTTTACGAATTCTGTCACTGTTCGAAAACTCGTATGATCTTTGTTGAATGGATTTTTTTTGTCTTGATCTTCAACGTGCTTAACCCAGACTCGCAACGATGACAACATCGCAGATCCTCTTGAGGAAAGTAATTTATTTTCCACCCATCTATTATCAAAAAACTTAAGTGGAAATATATCAGACTTCGTGATTTTAGTATAATTTCCTCGCCGCGAAGGTATATTTTTAAATAATCGGTATAGACAACTCAAAAAGTTATCAATTTGCCATTCCGTTTTCTTCATCCAAGTTTTGAATGAACCGTGCACATTATGAAGACCACAGCTGCCCAGATCTAGTAGAATAGGATTCTCAGGAAACTTTTCTCTAATATCTTTCTTTAAATCGTCTAGCATGCGGAAATTAACAGCAGGGCCATCCATATAAATCTGAACAAGCTTACTTAGATTCTTGTCTCCAATTGCATCCGTTAATCCTTCCTTCAATTTAATTGCAACCGTGCTGTCGAGGAATACTGAAGAAAAGTTCCTAGTTGTGACTTCATTCGAAACGCTATTCCAGAAACGTACATTTTTAAATCCATCTGCTGTTTCCGAGCAATTTTATTCAGGCTTTCATCGAAGCCCAGAACTATATGTCGGCATGTTTCTAACAATTCTTTCAAATATTTTTGAAACTGATGACCGATACCATGTGTAATGGTGTATCCCATTTTGTCTTTTTGTAGCTTTATTTTCGCGGCTACTTCGCTATCTGGAAACATGTCGGGAAACATAGTTACAGCTTCGGCAGCACCGCGATTGCTAAAATGCTTTAACACCGCCGTGAGACACCACAAGATTTCAGCTTTCGCGACTTTATCAGTTGTCAAAAAATTCTTTAGCATAGCTTTTGACGTCTTATTCTGAATTGTAGAGCTTTGGTCCCCATAGTCCTTTGAAGCATTATTGAAACCTAAAAATGAATAATCAGTTGACATTAAATATAAAAATCAATTATCATTCACTTCATCCATTGTTTTCATCCTATCTAAAAAATTAAAAATGAGTTTACCCTCGCTTGATTCTTTTTGAGTAGAAGCAGATACTACTGCTGTTGTTTCTGTAGTCGAATTTTGAGTGAGATGAAGGTCGACTTTTAAGCTTTCCTTTTGGAATTTCAATTTCAAATTATGCTTAGCACCTTTTGCATGACTTTTTAGAGCTGTCTTGCCCATGGAACTTAAGTCAATGCTTTTCTTACACACATTGCAATAAGCAATAGGGTACCAAATAAAAATTTTAATTTTTTAATTTTTCTGAGAATGGACGCTGCTCTACCGATAACCTGCTTACCCTTATTTATGCGCCTATCTAACTCCCCATCTATTTTTCCGTCGCTATTGAATAGGCTACACAGATATACGTACTTGTCAACTTGTTATAATCTCTCATCATTGAGGACAATGTTGCACATTGTTTTCTCAGTTTTTCCTTCAAATACCATGATTTTTGTTTTATTTACGTTAATTTTCAGGCCCATGTTCTTCATGCTTGTATTAAGTTTATTCAAGATTCTTTGCAAGTCCTCGATTGATTCTGCCATAATAATCTTGTCATCTGCGAAAGCTAACCCACGTACCTTCACTGTTTCGAGATCTACACCTTCTTCGTCGAAGAGGGCCATTCTTAGACACTTATCCATAAATATGATAAATAGCCATGAGAACATAACGCATCCTTGTTTCACGCCTTGGATAATATCGAACCAGTCACTCAGTTTCCCATTTACTCTTACACTCGCTTTACTACCTGTATATATTGATTTTATTGCTTGTAGGAGCCATCCATTGACTCCGTACTCTTTAAGGACTTCCCAAAGTTTAATTCTATTTACCTTGTCAAATGCTTTTTCTAGGTCAACAAATGCACAGAAAACTTTCTTTCCTACTCTTAAGGTTTTTTCTGTGATCTGTCTTAAACTAAATATCTGATCTGTACACGATCTTCCTGGAACGTAGCATAACCTGGAGCCATAATGTAGCAGCATGGGGTAATGTGGCAAATATGGTAATGTACGTATTTCTTACTATTCAAAAAATTCCACATGACGTTTTAATTTTGTCTGACATTTGAAATTCATAAACTCACAAAGATAATTCAGAGAAATCAAATTCCAAAAATCGGAGACACAGTTCAGTTTGCTGTTTCAAAACAAATATTAGTTTTTTCAAATATGTTTATAATAGTATTCACAATATTATTTCAAGAAATGCAAGTGTGAATCCGATCGTATAGAATGAACCGACGAAGTAGGGACACTAAATAAAAAATATTTGCAAAGACCAAAGGCCACTGATTCCTACCTATACCACCTTTGAAAATGTACTAAATTACTGTTCTAAATATTTAAATGCATTATTCCAAGAAGCTAGGAAGCTAGGAAGCTATTGAATTTATTATTTTTAGCGTACGTAAAACAAAGTACGTTTTTGCATGAATTAAAAATATTTATAAAAAACTAAATAATCATGTATAATTTCTTTTGTGAAATTTTCTAATTGCTAAATTATATGTATAATTTAATTTCGATCGGATTCTTGTTCATACATACATGCATTTTTTAAAAAGATTTTTTAATTCTTAAAAGTAAATTTGTTCATTATTTAAAAAATAACTGTGTTCCGATGATTTGAAAAAAGGTCCTATATAGAGGTCCAGGTATTTAGGAAGAATTAAAAATTTATTGATTAAATGCAAATAATAAATAGCAAAATTCTCATCGGATATAGTTAATGCATGATGATAAGGAAATTTTTTATTTTTTCCCCCGGCAACTTATATAATATGTTATGATTTTGTTAGTCTACATTTCGATTTAAGACGAGTGAAGGAGAATAAACCTAGACTACATAATTGGAAACAAATTTTATTTATTACTACTCAATGTTTAAAGAAGTCGATTAACACAATAAATATAATTCTATTTTGGACTTTAAATATTTTTACAAATATTGGTGTAGTCGGTTACATATTTAACAATGCATTCCTCGTGAACTGTTAGGTTTCTCCACAGTTTACACAATAAATACAGTACAATTGTACACATCATTCATACGCGAAACAAATATTTTGGATTAATGAATGGTAATTTACTGATTCTCCTATGCAATCTTACAAACTATGATTGATAGGTCGATAATTTTATAGAGCAAATGTCATGTACATAAGAATCATTTCAAATCGATTGAAAATGGATGCTCATAATCAGAGGGTACACACTACACATATTCGGAAGCATAACCGTCGCATTGTTTAATTAAATGTAAAAACAATTTCATTGCAAATATAATGATTATAAAGTTAATGAAGGTTTTTACAACGTAGCTCAATGTTTAAAATAATAAAGAAGATTTCAAGGAACATTGCCATTTACACCGTTTATTTACAGGGTGTCCCACCGCCTATGCACTTCCTGGTAATGTGTCATAGAGCACAAAAAAAGAAACAAAAAAGTCCTCTGGCAAAATTTGATCTGGGCTCAAAAAAATGTAAAGGCTTGAACTTCGCGCTTTAAAGAAACAATCGTGGAGTAACAACGTGAAATTTTGTGCCGGAGCTGAAGTGAACCGCCGACACGCACACTATCTTAACATTTATGAAACAAACAAGTGGTTGCTGTATCTCGCTCCTGATTGGTTCATTATGACCAACTTTGAAGCTTTACTGTCCCCAAACTAAGGCCCCGATCAAATTTTGCCAGAGGACTTTTCTATTTCGTTTTAGTGCTCTATCACACATTACCGGGAAGTGCATAGGTGATGGGACATATTGGAAATATTCTCAACTTCCAAGATGGAGCAAGACGAAGTCGGTTATGACTTTTCTCAAGATGATTTTGAAGAAGATGTGCCAGATTTTGCATTCCCAGCAGATTTTGAATCGATGAAATATCTAAACAGTGTAGATTACTCTCTAAATTCACCATTAATCATTGATGAAGTGGAAGAATTTACTAAGTTCTATAACGGAGAACCCCACGATCCTAGATGGGATAAAAAGAGATGGAGATTGAGAAAGAAATGCTTTCAGTCTTCTGAAAAGATCAATTCACCAAGAGACTTCCACAAATTGCGGGGTTTGATCAATTACCAATCGAATCCCCCTCTTACGACAATTAATAAATTTCTGGAAAAAGCTTTGATAGATGCAAAGTTATCTTATAAAGTTGTTGATGCGTTCTTCCAAACATGGATAAAGAAAGAAATCATCAATGCAAAAAGCGGTCAAATACCGGCAGCAATCAGGAAGTGGGGAGCACTATTTTTAGAAATGCACTTCATTACCTTAGTATTGAATGCAGCTAATATGGGAGAAATTCGAGATTTTGTTTGGAAATATCCCGCGCGTATCAAACCATTGTATGTTATATTATGGGACATCCTGTATAAGAAAAAAGACGATATATCTGCCCTCTCTGTAGTCCATGAGCGCTTACAATAACATTTTGATAGATATGGTGTAAACACTAAAAAATTCCTCGTAACTATCTCTGTTCACATTCTCATCAGAGAAGTTTTATAAGAGTTTTATGTGAAATTTGCCTTCGCCGTTTTTCATCAAATGTCTATGTTTTCAGACCCCGTGAAAAAATGGTTGTTATAAGAGTCTCTTTCTGCATACCTGTAGTAGTAGCAGTACAATCTGCAGTCTGCAGTTACATTTTATTACGATTTCTGACTTTATCTGACATTTTTCCACGAAAAGCGTAATAATTCGCCTCACAAATTGTTAGAAATAATGATTTTTCTGACGATTCTTGCTCTTTTTTTGAATTACAGAGTTTTTTACTTTTACCGGACATTTCCCTGATAAATTTTCAATTTGCTTGCGTGCATTCTCGCGACAAAATGACAGCAAAATCATTATGCAATGACAAATCATAATAGGCTTACAATAAATTTTCTTTTACAATATTTTTGTAAGTGAATTTTTTCATCCTTATAATAATAATCTTACTTTGACTTTTTATTTTAACATTTTTCTTTTTAAGAGACATGTGGAAGAATGTAGATGCCCGGCATTTCAATAAGATTATTTAGCTGAAATTTGCGACCTGCTTTAACTTGTTTGATTTCTTCTTTGTAAATTCTCCTGCTCTTTCCGTTTGCCTTGTATATTACTATTCGTTTCTGAGTTGAATTATATATTGCACGAGCAATACCCGCATGGTCCAAAATTCCAAGAATGAAACCATTGGTGTTTGATATTGTGCGAAGCTCTTCGTTTGGTAGTATATGTCGATAAACTTTACGTGTTGTTCCCACTACAAGAAGTTTTTTTATGATGCCAGGGAAAGCGATAGTTTGCAATATCAATTTTTTGGACAGATTAGGAAGCCCGCCAAAAGGAGCAGAGCTGGCTGGAGAAAGTGTGGCAGAAGTAGGCCTGGTAGGAGAAATTTTAGCAGGAAAAAGTCCGACAGGAAAAGGTGTGGCAGAAGAAGTCCTGGTAGGAGAAATTTTCACAGTAGTAAGCCTACGAGAAGGAGTTTTTTCGGGAGAAGGAGGCCATTCAGGAGAAGGAGATCTGGCAGGAGGAGTCCTGGGAGGAGAAGGCGAGTCAGGAGAATGATACCAGGAAGGAGAAAAAGGTCCGCCATGAAAAGATCCGCGAGAAGTATGTAAGCCATTTGGTGACGAGTCGAACTGCGAACTTAATTCTGTAACAGAAAATATAAATGGACGAATTGTAATATTTAAAATATATTTTAATTAGAAAGATTAAATAGAGGCATGCAGTATTCTAAAGCAGATGGATATCTTATATACTGTGACATTATAAATTTTTGCATCTCAGAAATCCTAAAAAATATAGAATACAGTAGAAACATAAATTATAAATTTAATAAATAATCAATAAATATTTAAATAAAATTATGAAAATTGATAAATATGAATTATAAAGATAGAAGATAACTGGAAGTATCTAAATATATGTAGCGTAAAGCTTGCAATTGTTGGGGAATCAGACACCCTTAAAAATGTTACATCTTCTTTTTGTAAGTGCCTTCTTTAAAATCGATCCTTAATACGAACCTAAATGACAAACCAATAATTGTAATTAAAGTTTGCAAAGCTATATAATAAGAGATATCAGAAATATATTTTTTATTAAATACATACAAAATTACTTTAAAAAATACGAAACATTAAATAATATTTCGGACTTCGAAATTAACGAGTTGATGCTATGGCAAGCATAATCCGTCGTTGAAAGTTAGCGAAGACCCTGGAAATATGTTGCAACAAGGAATTATTAGGTTTATCGTGTTTGGGAATTTATTAATTTTATTGGAATTACTGAAGTGGAAATTAATTTTCAAAAATTTTCTTTATCTTTCCAAATATTTCAAATCGAGTTTAATTCATTTCATTTCATGCGGAATTTAAAATTCTATAGCTACTCTGGTATAAGAAATTAAATCAAAAAATGGTATACAACATTTTATCGAAGGATAATAAAATAACAAAATAGGTTGTCATTGCTAGCAATAAGTAGTTACCGTCATTCCCGAGACATGACCAAGTTTGTCCGGTCAAGACTGGAGAAGAGTGGACACTGAACATACTTGGTAATTATTTAATATCATGCATAAGGAACATTTTTAGGGAACTAAAAAAGACTGTGGGAATAATTTGAATCTTATATTTTATTGATAATTGTATTTCATCACCAAGAAATTGCTTAGATATTCAGAATAATAAAAAATTCCCAATCTGACTAGTCGAAGCAGACGAAAATTTTGAGAAGGCGGAATTTCTGCGAGATTTTTTAATCAATTGCATATAACTATAAAGTTTTTATTATTCAAATAAGCAAAATTAATAAATTAATAATGAAATTTGATACGTTCTTTTTTCAGTAGTATACTCAATGTACATCAATCATTATTATACTCTAAATGGAGGTTTCTTCAGGTTATGCTTTGCTACAGATAAATTTTAAAAAATCGTGTTTTGAGAAAAACGCGTTTAAGGCTAGACCGTGTATACTTAGATCATGGACCTAACACTGAAAGTTTTGACTAGAACTTGGGTAAATGCTTTCGGAACATCGTATTGGGGAAGGAAAACCTGTTTGAGACGAACAATGACTCTATTATACACATTTATGACCTGCCTGTCTGACAGCCGAGGCGGCCCTCCACAGCGTGCGGCTGAGTACTCTCCGCTCTGCGCAGTTGACCCTGCTGCAGCTTCGTTAAAAAGTCCGAACCAAACAAATCCTTTTCCGTACAAATTCCACGTACTATATAATATCAAAAAATAAAAAAATAAATCGATTTTTTGGTCCGGTCAAATAGATATACCCCCTTAAGTAAAAACATTGTGATAATAATTAATAAAAATTATCAACTGCAATAATACATAAAGGTTTAATCTACAAATTAATATGTTTCAAACATGTATATTAGGGTGTACCGAAAATACAAAACTTATGAAAATCTAAAATGGCTAGTGGTGAAAAGTTGTTACGTATTATTACAAATAAAAAACTTTTAGGACATTTTACAATAAAAAATGGCCCTACGGTGTCGCAATGAGGTCAAAAACATGTTGTTTTAAGAATTTAAACAAATTTCCCTATTGATCCGAAAATTATAATAACTTTTTCATTTGCATTTATTGGTATTGAATGCTAATAAAAAAATAATAAAAATATAACTTTTGCTTAACATAAAATGTTTAAAAAATAAGCATAAATGAAATTTTTACATTTACATTTTGGTAATACGGGGACCGCGGGACTGAGAGAAAGATGGTGCTCAATCAAGCGTGACGGGCTAAATTGCGTCAACTGTTAGCATGCGTCCAAATCCAACAGAAATGGTTTATGCGGCCCTGCCTGTTTGCGTTTGGATTCCCCCGATTTAGGATCAAAGCCACTGCAATTCATGCTCGGAACCATTTTTAATATCGGGAGTCGAGTGTATATTTCATGTGACTGTGACAAGTCTTTAGTTTGCACTAGAAAAACAAGCTATAATTTACATTGCTCTCAAAACAAATCTCTCACACTTTACAGCTCTTCAAAAAACGCATAAACCTAAGTTCCTAAATTTTCAAGAAATGTAACGTCTAAGAAAATTTTTTGTCTATATCTAAGGAAATTATGGCTCGCGAGTTTGAGCGTGCCTAGGACGCACGTATATCGGATCTCGCGCTTCAAACTCTGTCTTTTTTCTTGTCCCGCTGACAATTATAATTCGTTAATTGTTTTTTTGTTGTTGTTAAAGCTCTTTCAATTTTAACGAATCAATTCTCATCACGTGTCCAGCGCTTCGCAATTTATTAAAGTATTCCAAAACGCAAACTTTTCTATATTATGTTGAGTTCTATCATATATTGAATTTATGTTATCTTAATTCCTACACATGCATCCGGGACTACTTATTCACGTATTGCAAAATAAAATTCAAATTTTAGTCTTTTTTGTTATTTCAGCATGTATTATTTTTTCCATATTTTGCGTGAATCTTAGGCGGACAGACAGACATTTTCGTAAAATCTATTTTTTCTGGCTCAGGGGATCTCAAAACGTAGACAATTGACGAAAACTGGATAGGTTAAAATTCGCATCAACCTTCCATAATAAGTTATTAGAATATAAAATTTGAGTCAAGCAAAGTTGGTGTTGGATCTTTCATCGTAATTTGCGTTGTTTAGCTATTAATTTGAATTTTTGATTTTCTCACGGTATTTTCTACGTTTGAAAGAAAATTCATCGTCCGTATCAAAAAACTGTTAAAAGCAATTTTGTAGAGTTTACAGAAGCTTCTATTATTATTATTTTGTTGTCAGGTCGGTGAAACAGAGGTCTGTGCACGAGTCACCCTCGCTGCTATAGTATCATTCAAGTCCTTTAGCATGAGTACCTACATATACCGCCAGACGACTCCACTACACTGATTATGGGTATGTGAAAAATTTTCTTTTACTAAGGTGGGCTTAGAATCACTGCATAAATTTGATCACAACCATTGATAACCCGCCGTTGCGTCTAACTTTATTATAAGTACCCGCATTTGCTTGGACGTTCGGCCAGGGGAGAGGGAGACTACAGAAAACCACCTGCTAAATTCAGCCGGTTTTTCGACAGTCCCGCTCGCTGGACATTAGTTAAAACGCAGCGAATACACAACCCGGTCGAGATTCACCTCGCAGCCAAAATGCTGTCGGTGTCCAGAAGCTAATAATTTTGCTCCAAAACTATTTATCGTTTCTAGCGCGGTTTCGTGGGAAAGTAGAATTTTCCTAGTTTTATTTTTCTTGGCTAAAACCATAAATATTGTCGCTAGAAGGCTAGCTAACGAACTTGACCTGTCTTTTTGAACGAAAAACCAGCATTCGTCAGGAAATTCTAATTAGGAAATTCCCCTAAACGTTATTGTACCTTTAGACTACAGACAACCTGGCAGACAGACAGACAACCAAGTTTGTAAAAATCATTTTTTCTTACTGGTTTCTGACATGGGTCTGGTTTTATCCATCGAAAATACTTTTTGAAACAAATAAAAAATTTAATTTTCCAGCAAAACTATACGACATATGAAAAAAATGTTAAGAAGCAAAATTGTTCATCCCACAAAGAACAAATTTTTTCGGGCCACGTTTTTGATAAGATGCATATTTTTCGTTTTAATTGTGAAACATGTTATCAAAAATAAAAAAATTCCACTTTGCGGTCAAACTACATATGCAAGATGCGAAAAAAAAATTGGTAAAAATTGTTCACCCGACAAACAAATGTGTTAATTAAGTTTTGATAGGACGCGTGGGTTTTGTTTTAATTGTATAAGAAATAACATTTAAAATTGTTTTATTAAAATTTTGTTTAAACTAACACAAGATGCGGAAAAAATTAATAGACAAAAGTTGACAAAAGTTTGGAAAAAAGACACAAAGTACAATAAAATGTTTAATAAAAAAAACTGTTTACTAAATTAGATTTCAAATTTTTCTGTTGACATTTTTCTCGCGAGATACGTGACAGACGCATTGAAGCCAAAAGAGCTTTAACAAAAGAGAATTCACAATTATGAATCCAACTGTATTTTAGACGAGTTTGCCATTACTTCACTATCGTCAATGTAGGTGAGTATCGAGTCAGCCCCGCATACTCGGTGTCGACTTAACGCCACGAGTCAATTTTGTATATCGATATCCGAAAAACATTCGAAAAACATTGAAAAAAAATTTAAAGCTACAATTTTTCACAAGCGTCAGAAAAAACTTTTCACCTTTGAACACACTTTTTATGTCGTAAAATGTACTATGTAATGCAGAATGTTAGGAAAATCCGTCAGAAAAAAATAGAGCATCAGGGCCCGCTTTTATTTAAAAAAAAAACCAAGTACACATTGTTTATATTTTTCTGTAAAAAAACATCACGTGCGTCCTAAACTACGACCCAAGACAGATTTATGTGTAAACATCTTCGGTAAACGTTAACTGAAATTGAAATCTTTCAAATTTTCACTTCATGAAGAAGAATAATAAAAATTTAAATTTCATTATGGAAAATTCATTATTATGACACTCATAATTATTATTACACATCTAAATACTCAAAAATTATACGAAAAATATTGAAAATTGTTTCTTATTTTCAAATTAGACACAACATATTTTCCTCCTGTTAGACTTTAAATACTTGGCGGGAATTCTCAAAACAGAATGAAAAAGAAACCGAAAAAATGCAAAACAGCAGTTTTCTAATGAATTCATACTACAAACGGTATTTCTTTTGTTTTTTCAACATGAATTATTTTTAATCGATAAACGACGAGTTTCCAAATATTTTTTAAATATTTTACAATTGTAAAACAATTATTATTCGTTTAAAAAATATATTTTTCTCTGTAAGACGTGGAAAATTATTATTTTCGAGATATAAATTCCAGAGAATAATAACTTGTTACAATTTGAGGGAGAAAGATTGTTTAAACAAATGGAAATTGTTTAATTAATGACCAATTATGTAAAAAACAAAACATTCTTACCATACATAAAATCTATCATTTACATCCCGAAAACAATAATTTTCCACGATTTCAAGAAAAATATAATTCTTAAACAAATAATAATTGTTTGAATAATTAAAAATTATTTACAAAATACTTGGAAACTCGTCCCTCATCAATTAAAAATAATTCTTGTTAAAAAAAATCCAAAGAATTCCGTTTTTAGTATGAATTTAATAGAAAACTACTATTTTGCAGTTTTTGAGTCACTTTCCAAGCACAATAACAATGGCTTGAAAGGGGGGTGAGGAGTCAAAATTAAAACTTGCTGGGTGGAAATTATTTTCTGAACATCTTATCGCATGTTCAAAAAATAGTTTTAATAATTTTTTAATACTTTAATTCACAAAAGTTTATAACAAGTAGCTCTTTGTTCCATTTTTTTGAAAATCAAGCTCTTCCCATTTAAACCCCCATGTTAATTTCAAAGGCTCGGGGGCACGGGTTAACTTTGACAAAAAAAGAAAATAAGAAAAATGTTAAGTTGATAAACTGTAATTATAAATTGAGTATTTATTTTAAAAATTGAACTATAGTTCGACTCTCAACAATAGAATAATAATAAAATTGATTTTATAAGAAGATTCTGAATCTGTTCATAATTAAATAATTTATAGATCTTTACGTTAAAAATTGAACTATTTCAATTCGAAAGCCTTAGTAATTAATGAAATGTATGCATCCAATTGAAACTTCAAAATTTTTTTCAATTTTAAAAAACATTTTAATTAATATATTCATAATTAAATGTTTTTATTCAATTTCAAATTCTATTCAAATTAGTGATGCCGTTCGATACGAGACTGTCTCGATATCGTATCGAAAAATCTCGGTTTTTTCTCGTATCGGTATCGGTTTCTGAGACTCCAGTCTCGGTTTTGTCTCGTATCGTTTTGGTATCGGAGAACCGATATATCGCTCGGATCGTCTCGGGATTTTGAGACTGGACAGCCAGATGGTGGTTTCCTACGGAACAACAGTAGAAGGGGGACGGCGACAAGTTTCAACTACCTGAGTACCAATGAACCTTTTCTTGTAATTTAAAGTTCTGAACCTTCAAATGAACGAAATATATTTTCCCTCGTATTTTTCCAATTCTATTATATCTAGAAATATTTTTCAACTTCAGATAAAAATATGCATTATAAGTTTCTTTTATAATTGAATTATTTTCAATGCAATGAACGATTATATTTTTGCACTGTTTCTAGATTATAAAGTAATTAATAAAAAATGTTCATTTGAACGTTAAAAACTTCAAGCACATTATCTTTTAAATTCTCAAGCTTTGAATCTTCTAAAATTCCTACATGTTTTTTAAACAAAATCGAATTTTTCTCAAAAAAATTGGAAAAACTTTCAAAATTACAAGAACGGAATATGTGAAGGTGCAAACCGGCAAAAATTTTCTTTAAAATCTTCTTTATTCTGTTTCGAAATTTTAGAAAATGCTTTTAAATCTTTTTAAATTTACTCTTAGAATTAATTTTTTTTCCCAAGAATCTTGAAAAAATTCAACAACATTTTTCCATAATGCAGATGTGACGAAAAAGAATCTAGACATTTTTTTATTTTACAGGATTATAGAGAACATTAGGGAAAATTCGAGTTAGTTTAAAAGATATTAAGTCTTTTAGAAGTTTGAAAGAAATTTAAAAATATCTGATAAATTTTCGGAAATCTTTTCAAGTTCTAAAATATTTTTAATATCTTCAAAACTTTTAAAATTCCTAAATATCTTTTGAATTGATAGCAATTTTTTGTAAAATTTATAAAAAATTCTGCAAAATTATAAAAATGCCTTGATGATTGCCTTGCATCTAAATATATGTTTAAATTATACGAATTTTTCACAAAAAAGAAAATTAAAAGATAAAAAAATGCCTTAATATCTTCTAGATTTTGACAACAAGTTTGGAAATCTTTTGAAATCTGTTTAAATAATGTCTTAAAAATTAATCTTTCCATATAAATCATTCTGAGTTTTCCCAGTAATCTAGAGAACGTTTTTTTATTCTCTAAAAACCTTTCAAAATGTTTAAAAACCTTATTTTTCAAAATTTTCAAAAATCTTCATTCTTTCTCGAAATTTTTTCATATCTCTAAATTAAAATCTTTTTTTGAACCTTTTCAAAACTTCTAAGCCTTTTGAATATAGTGTTAAATTATTCGAATTTTTGAACAACAAAATTTTAAATAGATTAAAAATAAAAACAATTGCCCAAATGCAGATTGCAATAAAAAATTAATGTTTGAGTTAAAAAAAAAGGGAAAAAATGCTCCCGAGATATGAACCTTGTGCATACGGGTAAATGATGTTTAATGTCATGTACTTATAGCTAATTCCGAGAAAAACGACCGACAATTTGGAGATTAAAATATCACGGGTTTTCAAAATCGGCTTTGGATAGCGATTCAAAATGGAATTTTTAATTTTTTACAAAAATAAAAACTTATTCCCGAAATATGGGTATATGCTGAATGATAATAACAAAAAAGTTTTCTCCAAAAAAATAACTTTTTTCCCGATAAAATCAAAGTTGAAGATCGTGATATCACAGTATGACATTTTTTTGCTAAAAATCCTAAAAAATAAGAAAATATATATGATTTATTTTGTGACTGAATTATAATAATTTTAAGAAATATCGATAAACTAAAATCTTATTAAAAATTGCGAATGATAATGAAATTATATTTCAAAACAATCCTTTTACCACAATATGTAATTCATTTTGCATGCATTTTTTTATGCAATAAACCCTTTTTTGATAAAAATGGTGGTTACCCAGTATTGTGCTGCTACTTTTAAGCTATGCTTTTCTAAAAGAGTGAATTATGAGTAAGTTTCGATGTAAAGCTTTTATTGATCTTTTCCGTAAAATGTCAATTTCTTATTTTTATTTTGATAATTAGAACATTCACAATTTTCTGAATAAATTTGTCTACATATTTTTCAATAATTGTGAAGATAATATTAATATAAGTAAATTTAAAAATTTTAAAGGAAGTGAAGTTATATGAGATTACAACTAAAATATATCTTCTAATAATAACCTGTTATACATATTAAAATAAAATGGAACAATATAGTAATGGGAAAAACGTGTTTATAAAAGAAAGAACTTATCACTTTCAGAAAAGAGGTTATTAGAAAGAGGAAATTAAAAAAAATATCTGAAGATTTCAGATATGTCGAAAATAAATTGTAAAGAAAATTTCGTTATTTTATAGGATGTTACAAAATGTGAGGAATCATAATTGGCGTCAGTTTGACCTTTCAAACTTCAGGACTTTTAGAAGTTTGGAAGAAATTAGGAAATATTTGATATATTTTCAGAAAAGTTTTCTAGTTTGAAAATTATTTTTTATTTGTTTAAAAATTCTAAAATTCCTCTTGAATTTTTCTAACGAATTGTGAGAAACTTTCAAAATTACAAAAATTGCCTTTAAATCTTCCACATTGTTTTCAGCATTTTTAGAAATCTTTTTCATCTTTTTGAATTTTCTTTAATAATTAATTAGTCAAAATAAAAAATCATTTTAAGTTTTTCTACTTTTTTGGAAATGTTCAAAAATCCACATTTGATTAAAAATTTTTTTCATTCTCTTCAAATTATAAATAATCTTTAAATTTTTTCCAAACTTGGAAACATTCTAAATATCTTTTAAAAAATTTCAAATTTCTGCTAAAACTAAAAAAAAATCTGCAAAATTAAAAATATTGCCTTAAATACTTCCAGATTCTTCTTGTGCCAAGTTTGCAAGACTTCTGAAATGTTCAAAAAATTCTTTATTCCGAATTAATTAAAAAAAATTATGATTATTTAAAATTTTTCTAGAAAACTAAAGAAATTTTTAATTTTCTTGAAACCTTTCAAAACGCTTGAAAAGCTTCTAAATGTTTTGTTCGCTATCTTCAAAAATTTACTTTTTGTTTAAATTTAATTGAAATCTTTTTAAGTTTTAAATTATTCTTGAATCATTTTAAAACTTCAAAATAACTCTTAAGCTGCCGCCAATTATAAGATAAATAAATAAGCTAATTTACTAGTATTTTTTAGAGAAATTATTATTACTAGTAGTCGTGCGCGCGCCAAGGCGCGCGCCTACTAATTTTTGTTATGAAAAAGAATAAACCAAATACTTATTTTTTCTATGTTATTTATATTTAATTAATGTTACAAAATATTCGTAAAAAATAATTAGAAGGCACTACAGGATGATGTTGAAGCTAAAGGAGTAATGGATTTCTCATAATTTATTTGTAGGTAAATTCTGTCACTGTTATCATCTTGAAAAAATTGTGAATATAATTATAATTCAATTTATTATAATCGGCTCTTAAATTTGTTTAACACTTAACTTATTTATAAATTATATTGGCGTAATACATTTTTTATTTTATAAATTAAAAGAAATGTTGTTTATAAAATAAATTGTGAATTATTCGTTTTAACATGTATATGAGCATATAAATTTCAAATTGATAAATACTGCGAATAATATTAATTTTCATTATTATATAAGCTTTACAAAGTTTAAAAAAATGAATGATACATAGAATAGTGGCAGTAATTACCAATCTTTCAGTTTTCAAGAAATATGATAACAAATTTTTTAATTGTCTATTTGCTCCGCAATTATTGCTGTTTATACTCTATAGTAATCCATTCGCCACTAATATTTTATTATGCATTGAGAGATGTGGTGAATTTTTTTCATGAAAAATTAATTTTTTAATTTTTATCATAAATGATGCACGTTATTACGAAAAAGTAAAATGTATTTTAGTATAACTTTTTTTTACATGAACATTTTTGTGTGAACATTTTTATCGTATCTGTTGTTTACGTCAAAATGATTAAATTCTTTTATTATAAGAAGAAAATTATCCTGTCGATAGAACTTTCCAGGCCTTTATAAACGTTACAGTATCTTTCTTATTAAAAACTAAATTAAACAAAAACTTTTCAAACAATATATTTTTTTTCCTTCTGCGAAAATCTGTCAATTTTTTATTCTTCAAAAAATCTATAGTGGTTGATAAATTCGTGTTTTTAATTGGAAAATAGTGTCTTTAGTGTCTTTTTTTTCAAAATAGTAGCAAAACAGCGTCATCGCTTGAAAAAAGTGTCAAATAGTGTCAATAGTGTGTTTTGAGCCCGAGGCCTGAATTTGTAGTTTATTATTCTAAGGGCGGCTACAGCCTAATTTATTTAAGAATAGTGACCTATTCAAACCGAAAAAAGCAGAGAAATTGCCCTACAAAAAACGTCGGATTGAAAATTATTCGAAAGTATTGTATTTTGAATGCGAAGTTGTCTAAAAGCAGATGTCCAGAGAATATCTCGGGAGTGCGCAGCAATAATTTTTAATTCGACGTTTTTTGCAGCAAGACTCATTTCTAATCCAAAAAGTGACTTAAAGTAAATATGTGCATCAATAGTGTGACTGATGTTCTTTTGGATTTGAAAGCATTTCGAAAAATTCAATTCATAAAACTTCAAAGAATTAAAGTTAAAATTTAAAACATGGAAATAAATTGGAAAGAATTTAAAACTCCAAAAAATGTAATTGATTTTAGTAATTTTAAAATGATTTTGGAAAAATACAAGGGAATCCAAAAGAATTTTATTGAATGTTGAAGAATTCAAAATGAGGTTAAAACACTTCAAGACGAATTAAACACAAACTGAAAAAAATATCCATTGAACAGAATAGAATTATTGATTTAATTCAAAAGAATTCAGGTAAATCAACAAAATTCGAAAGACATAATAAAATAATTCTGAATGAATGAGTAACAATTCAGGGTGAATTCAAATTAATTGCAAAACATATTTGAGAATCTCTACAAATCTGTGAAAACCTAAAAAACCCTCACTTCTTGTTAATGAATTTCTTAAAGTACAGTGAAATATTATAAAATCCCGTGAAATTATATGACATTTTAAAGTATTTTCTTGAATCCTGGAAAATTTTTGAAAATACCTTGGGAGCTTTTAAAATCCATTAAAATCATTGAAATCTTCGGAAATCGCATACAATTCATTTAAATATTCTAAAATATATTGAAACCTCGCAAGTCATATGAAATAGTTTCATATATTCCAAAGTTGTAAACAAATTCTTTAAACTCTCAGAAAAATTTGCTCATTATTTGCTTCATTATCATTAAAATTCTCTTAAAGTCATTTAAAGCCTTTCAAATTCCATAAAAAATTAAAAATATCTTGAAAGTGCATTAAAGTCTTTAAAAATAGTTTATAATATTTTAAATCATTTCAAATCCTATTAGGTTACCGAAATAAATTCAAAATTGCTTGAAATCTTTTGATATACCCTAAAACCTGGCATAGGTCCTATTAAATCGATCTATATTTTCGAAATTTTAGAAAACTCTTCGATACAATACCCCATGCAAATTTTGTCAAATCTCTTGAAAATGCTTTAGAATCTTTTTAAATACTCTAAAATATTTCAAATCCTCTGAAACCAATTGTACATTCCTTAGAATCTTTTGAAATACTGTTAAAGTTATCAAATCCTTTCAAACCTTTGGAAATCAATTGAAAGATTTTAAAGCTCTTGAAAATGCTTCAGATCTTCTAAAATACCATAAAATAATTCAAATCCTATGAGTAACATTAAATTACTGAAATCAATTCAAAAATTCATAGGATCTTTCAAAATACCCTAAGATATTTAAAATCCTTCACAATATTTTAGAACTCCTTGAAACTTTTTTAACACTTCAAAATCTCTTGCAATTTTTAAAAGCACCATAAATTATTTCCAATCCTTTGAAACTCTTTCAAATTATTGAAATCCTTTAAATCTTTAAAAATCACTTGAAACTTTGTAAAGCTTACGAAAATATCTTGACATCTTTTAAAATACTCTTAAAGTTCTCAAATCCTTTACCATTTTTTTAAATTCCTCAAAATTATTGAAATCTCTTGGAAATGCTTTGGAGTCTGTTAAAATATCCTAAAATATTTCAACCCCTTTAAAATCTGTTGGCATTCATTGAAATTATTGACATCTCTTTC
>CAKNYM010048058.1:76274-112939 GCA_932195095.1 Andricus curvator | reverse complement strand
ATATATATATATATATATATATATATATATATATATATATATATATAAATGCTTTTTTTACATTATTTCTACCATGGAATTTTCCGCTTATGATATTTTTAATTTCTTATAGCACTAAAAATGACTAGGGTCGTACTTGATTAAGCCACCCAGTTTCAAATATTATATTATTTGGAAGAATTTTTTTTAGTAGAATAATACATTGTTTCCGACATATCATTTTTTGAAACAATAATTAAAAAATAATTTGTAATAAAATTTTAGTTCAAATTAATTTCCAATTTTAACGTAGTAATAATTTTTTCAACTTTTTCACATTTATATTTTTAGAAATTGCTACCATTTCATGACAAAAAAAAAACAAAATATTTTCTCATTTTTTTTCAGATTTTCAACAATAAAATCTACCATCCTACTATGGTATTATATGTCGAAAAGAAGAAACAACCTTTTCCTAGGAAATGATACACTTTTAAATAATTTTTGATGATTTTTCAATAATTTCTGCCATTAAAGATTTATTTTCAAAAATTGGATATACTTAGATCCTTGGAAATCCATCCAGAGTGATATAAAAAAGTCCGGAAAAAAATAAAATTAGTTAAATACACAATTTTGATATGTTTAACATCGTTCTTATAAATATTTCTTTCCAAGATTTGTCATTTCATCCTTACTATAATTAATACTTTCAATCTAAATTTAAAACTAAACTCTTTACTGGAGCGAAGTAAAAATGCTAAAATTAATCGAATATTTTGAACTGAGGGATAACAATTTGTGGGTCGGCATCCAAAACAAGTGAAGAAAAAAATTTGAAATCGGTTAATATCTTCTGTTCGCTTTCTTAAAATTAGAATTAAAATGTTTATAACGTTCGGAAATCGTAAAAAAAGATATGAAATCCCAAAAATCCTAATTCACGACAAACATTTATTTCCGAAAAAGCAAAATAAAAAAATGTTTCTTTGGTTCAAGCTGAATAAATTTCAGTTTCGACATATTCAACTTTTTTAAAAATGTGTGCATATGACTCAATCCAGAAAACATGTTTTTACACATTTTCAAAAAAATTGTAACTGAGCAAGAAATTTATTTTTAACTTTCGCAATTTTAAATTCTCAACGAGTAAGATAATTTTTGAACAAAATAGTTGAATTGTTGAATTAAGAACATCATTTTTTAACCAAAAATCGAATAGTTATATTTTCGATTCAAAAAATTAATTTTCAATTGAAAAAACTGAATTTTCTCTCAAATTGTTGAATTTTGAAGCCTTAATGAAGAATTTTCTAAAATGCAGTTGATTTTTCAACACGAAAATATGAATTAATAATCAAAAAGTTAATTTTCAACCAAACATTACAATTTTTAGTTTAAAACCCTACTATTTAACAAACAAGAAAAAACTTTAACTAGAATGATGAATTTTTAACTAAGAAATGAATTTTTAACAAAGTAGTTCAAAATTCCACCAATTAGTTGAATTCTCCACCAAACTATTGAGCTTTCCAGAAAAAATTCAAATTTTCTACAAAACAGTTGAATCTTTAATCCGGAAACACGAATTTCCAACAACAGTTGAGTTTTCAACCAAAAATGATTTTTTAGCCAATAAAGAAAAAAAAATGTATTCAAAATGTCGAATTTTAAAGCGAGAAGATTATTTTTCTACAAAAAAAGGACGAATTTTTAACAGATTACATAAATTTTTAACCAAATATTTGAATTTTTAAAATAAAAAAGATCAACTTTGAACCAAAAATAGAATTGCTACATTTTCATTTCATGAAACTAATTAGCAAATGAAAAAACCAATTTTCTACCAAATTATTGAATTTTCGTGCCAAAAAAAGTACTTTCTACAATACTCTCAAATTTTCAACTCAAAAATATAAGCTTTCAATACAAAAAATAATTTTCAATCAAAAATTGCAATTTTCAGTTTAAAAAAATGAATCTTTAACAAAGTAGTTTGATTTTCAACCAAAAAGACAGCTTTTCAACAAAATAAATATATTTTCAACCAAATAGTTACTTTTTTAACCAACTTTCTGCCAAAAAAATATAACTTTTGAACGAAATTTGAACTTGCAACCAAATAGTTGAATTTCCGTCTAAAAAAGATCAATTTTCAAACACAAATGGAATAGTTCAATTGTGAGTTAAAAAAAATTAATTTTCAACAAAAAAAAAGTTTCAACAATAGTTAAATTTTCAAGCAAAGATTTAAAAACATTAAAAATTGCTCAAGTTAGAACATTTAAAATTACAGTTGATGAATTTGGAATATTCCATTTTTTAATTAGGTATTTAACTTTGTACATTTTAACTAAAATGAATTAATCTTCTAATACTTATTTAAAAAATACTATATATTTTGTAACTGTTCCAATTTTATATTGGATAATAACTTCTGTCTCCAGTTTTCAAATTTTCAACTTGCTTTAAAATGTTTCATCTTCAATTTTAATGGTCTGCACTTGGAACGTGTACCTTATTTATTCATAAATAATTTATTTAAGTGCTATAATTTCTTGAATTATTATTCAATAATGGGTACAATTTCAAATATCGTATATTTAAAGAGAAAATGGGAAGGTTTTTGAGAATACGTGGAAAAAGGGGAAGGTTTTTGAGAAAAGGGGAGAAAAGGGGAAAAAAGGGAAATTTCAAGAAAAAAGGGGAAACTGTAAGAAAAACAGGGGAAGACTGTGCACCCTGATATTAATTTCACTGAACCGAATATTTTTTGTTTGTTTTAAACAGTTTTCATTCTAATTCAGCATCCCCATATCTCATGAGAAAAATTTTATTTGTGCAAAAAATTTAAATTTAAATCACTATTTGTAACAGGAATGTCAAAGGATCTTCTATCCTCCCCACTCTTCGAGTCCCAGAAGCAGGGGCCCGTTGCCACTGCTTCCCTTGTACAGGGTAGTCAGTCCGTTTGGTACCCCTGACCGACAAAGATCTTTTACAATAAAGAAGTCCTGCGATATAGTTCAGGCACAATAAAAAGTATTTAAAGTGATTCTTCTGACCCGTTACAAAATTGGCGATCCTGCCAGGATAGGAGTACACGATCTTGTCTCTACGGAGCAATTTAGAGATCAAACGACCCTATCTTTGGAAGACAATCTGGAAAGCGGAAATCACTACGGTGGTTAAAATCGAGGAACTCCGGACTGTTACTACGGTGCAGCCCGACAACCAGGAAGCAGAATTTGCAGTAGTGGCAACGAAATCTCTACGGAGGTTAATATCGAGGGATAAATCCAAGACTCCGGACTGTTACTACGGTGCAGCCCGACAACCAGGAAGCAGAGTTTCAACAAAGAGAAAGTAAGCGAGTTTTTAGAAAATAAGATAGAAAATTTTTGCTTAGGCGTCGGTATACTGTTGGCATAGCACGACCCCGTAAGCGCAGAATTGATTTTTGAAAAATAAATTATTTAGATAATAAGCTAGAAAATTTGTGCTCAGATTATATTTTTGTAATGAGATGTAATGAAATCACGCGAGTGCAGTGCTTAAAATCAATATAAAATATCATATTGTTACGCGTTCGCGACACTTACACCCGACACTCGCAATCAGGTTTAAAGCTGGCTTTCCACGCCTATAGGGAAAATTTAAGTACACACTATCCCACACATACAGACACTTCCACAGATTCTGATAGCTCCATCTCTGAGCCGTGTACGACCGCCCCCACTATGACTACGGAGAATTCGTCGAAACAAGACCAGGATGTTCTAACACTGATCCTGAACCAACTTCAAATAATGGTTGAGAAACAGGACAGGTTTGAAACTAGCCTCACGACTTTGAACGAAGAAAACCTGAAGCGAGCGGGCGAAATTAGAAGTCTCGCGCAGTTTAGCAATGCCTTGGTCACGGAGGATGAATCGAACGACCATCCACAGCATTCCAAGTCGTCTGAAAAGGAAGCATTGTCGCCACAGCACTCCGAGTCGTCCGAAAAGGAATCGTCGCCAGACGAGGAAACGGACGATCGCGACCAAACAGCAGGTGGTCCAGAGAGACTCATCTCGCCCGGCGTTCCCCCGAATTGTAGTGATCAGTTTCAAAGTGTTCGGCCCATACATTCCGTCCCCCCGGAGAGACCCATCTCGCCCGGCGTTTCCCCAAATTCTTTCACACAGTGCAGTGACCAGTTTCAAAGTGTTCGGCCCATGCATTCCGTCCCCCAGTGGGCTAACACTTACCCAGAGCCGCGTGTTCGACTTCAGCCCCCAAATCCCGACATGCAGTGTACTAGCCAACAGCCGGCACCCGCACGTGAATCTGTGAGACCTAGCACAATAGGTGAACAGCCCCAAAGTTTCTCCGCGCAGGTCATTGACCAGCAATGTGTTCAGGGCCCAAATTCCTTCTCGCAGCATACTAACCGGCTGCCAGCACCCGCTCATCGCACTTTTCCGAGAAACAACCCATTGCTACCAGCGATGCACCGAATGGAAAACGTTGAACCGCTTTCCCAGGCCAAAGAAATCATCCGCACGGTCGAGGTTTTAAATGGCCAAGATGATGTTGGAGTACACGATTTCATTAAGACCGTGAAACGCGCGAGGCTAAGATGTTCCCAACCTAGTTTACTACTGGACTACATTTTAACGGAGAAAATAATTGGAAGTGCTAAGAGAGCAATCCGGCACTACCCTATAAGTAGCTACGATGATCTTTACAGCGCTTTGAAAACAAATTTAGCTACTACAACCACTTTGGAAACGTGTCGTAGTAAACTTGAAACTATCAGGCAAAATCATGATTCAGTACAGTTTTATAATCAAAAATTTAGAAGCGCGTATAATGAATTGATTTATACAATTCAATCAGAATATTCGTCCGGAATAGAGCGGAAATTAGCTCTTCAAATGGAGGAAAAATCTGCCACGAAGAGGTACGTTATGAACTTACGCGATGACATAAGCCATCAAGTGCGACCCTTAAAACCAAAAAGTTTGAACCAAGCTTTACAGGAAGCCCTGGAAGCAGAAGTGTGGTGTAGAGAACGTACGCGTACGAAAGTTTCAATAACACCTCGACCAGTACAACCAAGTGTTCTTAGACTACCCATGAGGAACGTAACGGTACCTGCGGCCCGAAATCAACAGCCACAAATGCGAAATCAACCCTCCGATAGTCCGAACCACGGACTACCTTTACAACAAAGGATGCAAATGACTTGTAACTTCTGTAAGAAACCGGGCCATTTGGAGAAACAATGCTATGCGAAATCAAAGCAACAGGGTTTTCGCAATGGAACATCTCAGAGAAGACCGCCAGAGATCAGAAATATACAGGAGATGGAAGATCTACAAGACCCATTAGAATGTTACGAAGTGACACCACAGGAACAGGACGAAATCGAACGCTACGAAGAATCTGCAGAGTTTCTGCAATCAGCGGACGATTGCAATCCATACATGGAAAGCATTCTGATGGACGCACCTATAGATTACTAGTAGATTCAGGAGCCTCTATTAATCTCATTAAACATTCTGAAGTACCCATAGAAAGAACACCATTTGAGATGAGAAAACGTTTTGCCATGGGGAGAGATATTAATTATTCTTATCAAGCAGTAAGAATACCATACTTAGGGAAGTTGCATTTATTTCACATAATTGATAATGATTTTCCCTTGCCAGAAGAAGGTATCATCGGCCGACAATTCTTTAATGCATTTGATAAATATCATATAACTAAAGATTTCCTTTATCTTGATAACAAAAAATTACCCCTTTATGAGGACGGAACATTTGTTTCGGGAAACACAGCACAGATAACTCGGATCAAAGTTGTAGAAAAGGATCAAGATGTCTATATAGAAAATCACGACTCAATCCCCGACGGCGTGTACAAAATAGAGAACCAAGAATTAGTTGTACCCTTATATAATTATGGAAAAAGCCCCTTAAAAATACCAAGCAGTTTGGAGTATGATAAAATAGATCAAATTAAAGAAACAAGTAGAGTCAGTGTCACTAGTTCGGAAGGAAATCAGGCAAAACGGATACAAGATCTATTGAACAAAACGAGATTGGACCACATAGAAGAAAAAGAACGTCCTTATTTATGGAAAATGGTAGCAGGATACAGTGACATTTTTAACCTTGAAGGAGACCCTTTTCCGTGTACCGATTTAGTAGAACATGAAATTATTTTGAAAACCGGCAAGATAGTAAATGTTAAATCTTATCGTCCTCCCCAATGTCACAAAGAAGAAATAAAAACACAAATGCATGACTTGAAAGAAAAAGGCATCATACGAGATTCAAATTCACCCTTTAATTCGCCGATTTGGGTGGTGCCAAAAAAGGAAGACGCGTCTGGCAAGAAGAAATGGCGCATAGTAATCGATTTTCGAAAGATAAACGAGGACACGGAACAAGATGCATATCCGTTACCCATCATCGATGACATTTTAGATCAATTAGGAGATGCAAAATTCTTTTCTGCCTTTGACCTCAGCTCTGGGTTTCACCAAATCCCAATGAGTGAAACATCAAAGAAATACACGGCTTTCTCGACATGTGAAGGTCATTTTGAATTTAACAGAATGCCCTTTGGACTCAAAAATGCTCCCGCTACTTTCCAAAGGATGATGGACAATGCCCTGAGAGGATTGGTAGGAAACAAATGTTTTGTTTACCTAGACGACATTGTCGTATTCGGCTCAACTTTAAAAGAACACAACGAGAACCTAGTAAGCCTATTTGACAGACTCAGAGAAACGGGATTAAAACTTCAGCCTGACAAGTGCGAGTATTTACGCCCAGAACTCGAATATTTAGGACATTTGTTAACTGAGGACGGCGTAAAACCTAACCCCGCAAAAATACAGGCAGTACGAGATTTTAAACCACCACAGAATGTCACCCAAGTTCAGAGCTTTTTAGGACTCGCAGGGTACTATAGAAAATTTGTAAAAAATTTCTCTCAAATTTGTAAGCCTCTTACAAATCTAACACAAAAGGAGACACCTTTTGACTGGTCAACGAATTGTCAAGAATCTTTTGACAAAATAAAAGAACTATTATGCTCAGCACCGGTTTTGAGATTTCCAAACTACAAGGAGAAATTCACTTTAACGACAGACGCATCTAATCACGGACTAGGCGCAGTATTATCCCAAAACGGTCATCCCTGTTGTTACATATCAAGGACGTTAAACAAAGCCGAGATCAATTATAATACAACGGAAAAGGAATTGTTAGCGATAGTTTGGGCATGCAAAAGGTTAAGACAGTACCTTCTTGGGAGAGAGTTTACAATCCAAACGGACCATCAGGCGTTAATATGGTTACACAACGTGAAAGATCCCTCTTCACGATTGTTACGGTGGAGATTACGTTTGGAAGAATATCTTTACACTGTCGAACACGTAAAAGGAAAGGAAAATAAAGCTGCAGATTGTCTATCTAGACTATTTCCAGTTCAACAAGAAGAAGATTCTCTACAAAATACAGCAGAAGAAGTTGAGCTGGATGTGGAAAGAGAAGAGGAATTAACAGGACAAGAAACAGCCGGTACGTCCAGAGAGTTTCCTCGTCGTCGCATGGATGCAGATCAACTTATCTCAGATGAGGAAGGATTAACGGATGGGAGAGAAAATTTGTTAAGAGAATACAAAAAATACATCACAAACAGAATGCCTAGCAGAGAAAATGTTAAACCTAACGCCGGAGGTAATCTCTGGCGCACTATATCCAAAGAAAGGAAAGGAATCCAGGATACATCTCAATATAAACTACCTCAATTTAACGAGGCTAAATGGCTGGAGGTATTGGATAGAATTAACCGAGAGGCCATGGCCTCTAAACTAACAATTACACGTTACCACTTCATAGACCCAACAATTACCCCTTTAGAAAAGGTGAAGATCCGGGACTATCTCAACTTCTTGAGCCAAAAGCATGAAGACCAGCAATTTCACACCTGCTACACACCACGAGCAGAGCTCACTCAAGAAGAAAAATGGGAAATTATAAAGGAATCACATGGATCTATTACGGCACAACATTTTGGGGAGAACAAAACCATTGAAAGAGCTAGAACTCTTGGAGAATGGAAAAATATGGAACAAGAAATCATCCACTACATCAAACGATGTCCCGTTTGTCAACTACAAAAAACGGTTAGAATTAAAAGACAATGTCCAGCAATTATTCCAGACACGCCTGTCAACCCCAACGATAAAATAGCCATGGACATTTTCGGACCTTTACCCTTGACACTTTCAGGAAACGAGTATATTCTCAGCATCCAAGATATGCTCACAAAGTACTTAATCTTGATACCTCTTAAGAATGCGGCATCTGAAAGCATTATAGAAGGGTTATTCGACCACTACATATATCTATTCGGAGCACCAAAGAATATCTTAACAGATCAGGGACAAAACTTTGTATCTGAATTGGTACAGAATTTTGAAAATCTATTCAGGATTAAGCACATAAAAACCACAGTTTATCATCCACAAAGCAATGGAGCACTCGAAAGAGCCCACTCGACTATTAAAAATTTACTGAAAACCAGCATCGAAGATCATAGCACTGAATGGGATCAAAATTTAAAAATAATTTGTATGGCATACAATACTATGAAACATGAAGGCACCGGATACTCACCCTTTCAACTGACCTTTGGGAGAGATGCAAATTTGCCCTCGATGTTAAGCACCACGCCAAATGTCAGGTACGAGGAATTACTTAATCTATGGAAAAGAAAGCATGAACACTATCTCCAAAAGGCAAAAGAAAAAATAGAGATACAAAAAATCAAATACAAAAAGTTACAAGATTCAAAAATCTCTATACCACAAGGTATCTTCGAGCCTGGGGACCTGGTCAAGTTTATTAATAACCATCCAGAGAACAAACTTTCTCCCTCCTGGAAAGGCCCAGCAGTAATTACAGAGAGACAGGAGAACAATAATTACACAATCCTGTTTAACGACAAACGAACTAGAATACATTCAAATCAACTGATGCCCTATTACCAATGATGTTTCAGATGATGGCCCTAATCTTATTATGGATATTGAAGATCATATCGGCTGAGGTCATCACAACTGACCTAACCGGGGTAACTATTTACTCGGAAGAATTAGGGCAGGCTCAACTCTATCATGACACCTGGAATATGATACTAGGAGTAGAGACCAACGAAATAGACGAGCGATATGAATCATTGCAACACATTTTCGCATCCGTGTCACATCAATGTGATGACTGTTTAGAACAGTTTGAGCTGAATTTAATAAAATCAAGAATACAGCGTTTAAACAATCAGAGAAATCTTTTAAACCAACTTCTAGGCAAAACGCGAGCTAAAAGAGGGTTTTTTAACTTCATAGGCGATGTATCGAAAACACTTTTTGGTGCTCTGAGTGAAAACGATATGAAATATATCAACGAAGAGCTAGATAAACTGTTCAATGACAACAAAGTCATGTCACAAAGTATTTCTAATCAAACTAAGATAATAAAAGTATTGTTGAATTCAGCCTCTACCGATTTTAAGACACTTGAAATACACAGTCGAGAAAATAATAATCGCATCAATCAAATAGTTAACGGAACAAACAGAAATACTAAAAATATAGCCATCTCAAACCAAATGACGATTTGCATGATGATAGTTGATGAATTGGGTGAAGACATCAACTTACTGATAAATGCGATAAATGACGGAAAAAACGGAATAGTCCATCCTCAGCTCCTAACACCAGCAATCCTGATAACGGAGATGAAAGAATTCGAAGAAAAGTTCAACGTCAAATACACCATCCCTTTAAAACAGACAAACTTCCAGCATATCGTCGACGTCTCGACAGTCAACGTGGCTATCACAAAGAATAGATTTGTTTATTCCATCCACATTCCTATCCCAGAAACCGAAATCTATGAAATTAAACACTTAATTCCTATTCCCAAACAAATTGGTTCAGTTTTCCTTGCCATAATTCCTGACTACGAATACTTATTGATGGGACAGGGGCACACTACATACGTACCTACCGATAGAACAATATTAGAACTATGTAAAAATTATGGTCAGATGAAAATTTGTAAACGAACGCAACCCACATATTTAATGTCAGAAACTAATAGCTGCGAGAATAGCATATTACGGATGAATGTAAAGACAATCAAGGATGAGTGCAAATATTCCCCCTTTAAAATTATGAATATCGCTTTTATACCACTTATGAATGGATACATTTTAATACCCCACGAACCACTAGAGGTTGATGCATTGTGTGAATCAGGTCATGATAAAATTAAAATCCAGGGCCCTACGAAGATTGTGAGTAAGGACAAATGTATATTGAACGGATTGAATATTATATTAAAATTAAGCTCTACCGACACAATAACAAGAGAAATAAGCTATAGGAAAAATATTTCATTACCGTATACTGACAAACAATTAGATTCTATAAAAGACAAGCTGATACCGTTGACACAAGAAATTAGGCCTCTGAATTTAAATAATCTAAAACAATCAGTCGACGACATCGAAAATGCAATAGATAAGGTCACTAGAGACAGAAGAACGCGAACTTGGACAGAACAGGCCACCAGTTGGCTGCAGTACTTAGGATATACAGCAATTGCTGCAATCATAGTTTTTATGTGTTACAAATGTGGAATCTTCGCCCGACTTCGTGAATGTATTCCTAAAAAGATTTGTATATTTTGCGTAAAAACCCAGGTCACCGCAACACCAACAGTGCATTACACTGTCGCTCCTACTGCACCTGCTGCAGAGATAAAAGATGTAGATCGTAGAATTAAGACTACTAATGTTAAAATAAAATCTAGCAAAAAGGTTTAGAGCCTAAACCTAATCTAAGAAGGGGATTGTAACAGGAATGTCAAAGGATCTTCTATCCTCCCCACTCTTCGAGTCCCAGAAGCAGGGGCCCGTTGCCACTGCTTCCCTTGTACAGGGTAGTCAGTCCGTTTGGTACCCCTGACCGACAAAGATCTTTTACAATAAAGAAGTCCTGCGATATAGTTCAGGCACAATAAAAAGTATTTAAAGTGATTCTTCTGACCCGTTACATATTCATCATTTGTCTCATCTTAAAATAGTGATTTCGATTTTGCATTTGATATATTATTACGATGTTTAAACTATTTTTTATTTATATATCAGTTATGTAAATGAATGTTGCGTTTTAAATAAACAATAAAGTGAGATGATAATAAAATAAAATCGAAATTCTATAACTTTCATTCGAAAACATTTTTTCAAGCCTTAATTTTCAATAATACAAAATATGTATACCATTAAGCCATTTCCCTTTCGGGGTAGGCGTGACACTACCCGATTCGGGTAGTGTTTCTAGGTTGATAACTTGTAGTAAATAACTACAAGTGTGGGCTCACCACACCCACGATGTGCCAACAGCACTCAGTTTTCTCGAATGGTCACCCATCCAAGTGCTAACCGCGCCCAACGCTGCTTAACTTCAGTGATCTGACGAGAACTGGTTTTTTCAGCGTGGTATGGCTGTTGTATGTACTCTTTAAAAATTGTAATTTAATTCATTTTATAATAATACATATAAATTACTAATAATATATTTACTGTGTGAGTTAATACTACTAAGCAAAATATTTTTCCCAAGCTCGTTACAAAATATTAGAAATCATCAGTAAGAGATTAATTAAAAAAATGTTAAGTAAACATTTATTATCATTTCTTAGCTGGCCCCGTTTTTCTCAGAGGAACCGCTTGCCCGAGAGTTTGTCAGCAAAATCTAAGCGGTTCCGTAGCTCACTTGACTAATGCTTGCGCTAGATTTAGGTTTTAGGACAGGTTTTAGGTAGTTAGGTAGGGTTCGATTCCCCAGCGGGGGCGATTTTTCAAAGCGTTTGAGCGTGCGATCATATGTGTAAGACTCTGTGCGTGCAATTGAGTAAGAAGAATCGAAAATTAAGTGCAGTAATCATTCATAAAATAATTTTTTCCTTTCCAAATCGATCGACATTTTACATCATTTTTGTTGTCGAAAGTTTCGAGATAATCTATTTATAAATCGTGTATAGAATGCGTGCAGTGCATATATACATATACATATATGCGTTACAATGCGAAATCGGCAAAGTTACTCTTAACAGAAGTAAGGCATACTACACGAAATAGTAACTCTTATTCTCGCTGAGTGTTGACGGTTACCAAGTGGTGCAGTGCATTCCTGCTATTTGAAATTGTTCAGCCTACTCTTTTATGAAGTCGGTTTAAATAACCTGAATGCGAAATAGTAATTTTAACAAAATTCACCGACGAAAAGCTGCGGTTCAATTTAAAATAGTTAGAGCTGCTGGTTCACAGAGTTTTTTTAACGATCCACTTTTTTCCGTGTGCGTTACACTTTCGAGTCGTGGTTTCACTGGACTCAGGCGCGAATCCCCATATCGAGGTCTAAGAAGTTTACACATAAAAAAGCATGTGTTAGCTTAGCCCCACTGTCGACTTATCCCCACTCTCCCCTACCCGCTCTCTTCCGTAAAGTTCTAGGACGTTCTAGACTGTAGAAGAATGTTTATTTATTTGCTCATTATAAAATTGTTTAGAGAGAAAGCCATAAATCATGTTGGTTATTGTCATAAAAAATGGGATGTGGTAATTACCCATATTAAATTACAATGGAACACCTGCATGTTTGTCAGTCTAAGAAAGCAATAAATCAACCTTGTTTTTCCCTGTCGCGTCGTAGCGTCGAACGCCTCATGTGATAATGGCTCTGTAATCCCCTTCCCCTTCTTATCCAAATACAAAGTACTTGGCAGGCAGGAGGAAATTCAGCTTTAGCGATGAGAATGTGAAGAAATCTCACCGAGGGCAAAGGAACCAAATGTGGATCGGGTTTTAGAAAAAATGTGTGTAAAAATCTAATTATTATAAAAAATTAATTGCTTTTGTAGAAAATGTTGAATGGATCCTTTCGGTATGCTAAATAAAAATTGTCGAATTTCATAAATTTTTCATCATTCTCTTTTATCACAGAGGTTAAAACTGCGCGTATCGAGAGAAAGAGGATGTTCAAAAATAAGTTTTAGCATTCAATATAATAAAAAAAATTTTTACCAATTATATCGTTAGTGATCCGGTATTGGGCACTGGACCTAACGTGGATCAATGCGTGTTCTGCGCTAAAAATTCACGAGAAAATCAGCTAATTCAATTTAAATTTAAATATATGACTGAATCGCAATAAATAATAAACTATTTATTAACTGATTTTATATAAAAAAATAATTTTTTGCAGAATATTCATGATGAAACTAAAATGTAAAAAATCTTATATTTTTATATTTTATAAATGTTTATTATCATATTATATAATTGTACACTGAATAGTAAACAAGTTTAAACAACATTCTTGTCTGCCCATTAAATCAATTATTTTTAAAAAGTATCTGTAATTAAAATTCAGTTCTTTCCTATCGTCTTCAATCGTCTATTTATAGCTCGCCTCAAATAGTTATAGCTAAAATAAAAAAAATTGAATTTATTAAAAGCTGTTTTTCTTTTCAAACTTTAGTCATATTTAATTTTTATAGCAGACCTTTTGAGGGAGGAGAAATTTCAGAATTTTTACCAATGGAATAGATGTGGCGTTTCCACCTCTACGACTTCTTACTCAGCACGGCTGAGGAGGAGGTGTAGTGGCAGAAACGCCATGTCTGGTCCGTGAGCAAAAATCCTGAAATTTCTTCTGCCTGAAGAGGCCTATTCTATATAGTATATATTTGACTAAAAAATTATTACTTGGAAAGGAAGGTTCTAATATGTCCCCTGAGGGTATTAATTTTTCTTGTATCTCACCCCTATTCCTCTTGTGTAAAAAAATCAAATTAAACATTATTATAACAATAATATATATGCTGTGGCCGGTTTGAGGCTAGGACGAACAGCGCTGTACTTTACAACTTCTGCATTTTGCAGCTAGAGGGAGTGCGTAAAAACCTTGTTAATTTACTGAAACTTCATACTTTTGTAAAAATTTTGTAAAACTATCATATTTAAAAAACAAATAGTCACTGAAATATTGAAGAATTTTCCATCCACCGTAATAACACCTAACTTGAGAAACTTCAGATTTGGCAAATTTTACGAAAATAATTTTTTTGAAGTATGATAGTGATGAGACTTACCGCAATTTAGATTCAAAAAAATTACTTCTTAGTTTAACTAAACATTCCACAAAGTTCAGTTTTAATATTATATCAATTTACGGTAAAAATAATAGTGATCAATGTGAGCAATGTTCACATATAAGTCTTTTCTAAGAGTAAAGGATAAATAATACCCTTACAAATTACAATTTCTCATGGTATCAGTCAGGAGAGTGCGCGGGTACATTTCCGGATAAATTTCCAAAAATTCTCATTTGCGGAGAGCTCAGAAATATACTTGAAGTTATATATGTATTATATTATTATATTCACCAATAGAGTTGAGGATAATCGCCAAAAATAAGACCAGAGTATCAGTGATCCCCATTTTACGAACTGGAGGAAAAACTGATAAATGTCTTATTCGTAAATTTTGTTTATAGTAGATTAATGAATATTTCGATAGTTCATTACATTATACTTGTTATCTCAAGCATTAACGTATTTAAGTTTGTGCTTCCGGAATATTCAAATATCATAAATAATTTCAAGGACAGAACTTTAGTTTACGATAAATTCATCACTCTTGCTAATTGAAGACTGCGGAGAGGAATTACGCAAATATTGTGTACATATACTATAACACTGTGCTGACGCAAAATACTCCAGATGTTTAACATACTTATGATTTAATCATGAAATCATCGAAGCTTCTCAAAGTACAATAATATTATTACTAATACACGTGCCAAAACAATAAAATTCGACGTCTTTCATTCAGCTTCACAGAAAAAACAGAAGTGAATTTTTGTTGCGGGTAATTTTCGAGTAGATAAATTTCAATTTTTTCGCATCGAAACAAAACAAGATGCAATAGAGTTGACATGGTAACCATTTTCAATGTGGTGGGTAAATCTTAACACGTGAAGGTAATTTTTGTTGCAGATAAAGATTACTCTGAAATCGCTATAAAGATTACATTTTATTTGTTCTGTGTTATAATCTTTTATATACGTATAACACAGGCTTACAAGATTCTCCCCATTAAGATTTGAACGTATTTTCTCAAATAATTTTTCACAGTGAATCCGAATCTGTCAGCAGAATTTGTTTAGTACGTACAGATTTTGAGATTTCTAACCTGAAAGTGTAAAAAGGGTCGTTTTTCGGAATTTCAGTTGAAAATATCTTCGAAGCGCGATGATATTCGTCAATTTGGCCAATGGATTCGGATTCCTCATAAAAAAAATCTAAGGAAATTACATACATGTTTTCTGATATGGTCAAATATGTATTTACAACTGTAGAACCTTTTTTATCAGCAAATTCCATTTTCTGAGGTACCTTAGATTAAAATGTTTGATCAGACCATTTCCTCAGAACTCCCTAACGAAGGGCTTTTCGGGTCGCTGATCATGAATTTGGAGTCAGAATTTATATTTTCAAAATAGCGGATCAAATATGGCGGCCCGAAAAAAATCCGTTATAATTCTACTATCAATTACTACACACTAAAAACTAGGCATTCATTTTTATACGGGATCTCAGATAGCGAACTAAATTCAATTCCATTAATTCCTTGAATTTCTTGAATTCCATGAATTTCATGAATTCCTTCAATTCCATTAATTCCTTAAATTTCTTGAATTCCATGAATTTCATGAATTCCTTGAATTTCATGAATTTCTTGAATTCTATTAATTCCTTCAATTTCTTGAATTCCATGAATTTCTTCAATTCCGTGAATTCCATGAATACTGCGAATTCCATGAATTCCGTAAGTATACCATTAAGCCATTTCCCTTTCAGGGTAGGCGTGACACTACCCGATTCGGGTAGTGTTTCTAGGTGGATAGTTTCTTATAGTAAATAACTACTACAAGTGTGGGCTCACCACGCCCACGATGTGCCAACAGCACGCAGTATTCTCGAATGGTCACCCATCCAAGTACTAACCGCGCTTAACTTAGTATAACGCTGCTTAACTTCAGTGATCTGACGAGAACTGATTTTTTCAGCGTGGTATGGCCGTTGGCCGTGAATTCCGCAAATTGCATGAATTTCGTGAATTCCATTAATTCCTTGAATTCCATGAATTTCGTGAATTCCTTGAATTCCATTAATTCCTTGAATTTCTTGAATTCCATGAATTTCTTGAATTTCATGAATTTCTTGAATTTCTTGAATTCCGCGAATTTCTTAAATTCCATAAATTCCTTGAATTCCATGAATTACGTGAATTCCATGAATTCCGCGAATTGCATGAATTCCGTGAATTCCATGAATTTCGAGAATTCCTTGAATTCCATTAATTCCTTGAATTTCTTGAATTCCATGAATTCCATGAATTTCGTCAATTCAATGAATTTCGTGAATGCCATATATTCAGTCAATTCCATTAATTCCGTGAATTCCTTGCATTACATGAATTCCGTGAATTTCGTCAATTCAATGAATTGCATGAATTCCGTGAATTCCACGAATTCTGTGAATTCCATGAATTCTATGAATTCCATGAATTCTATGAATTCTATGAATTCCATGAATTTCGTCAATTCCATGAATTTCGTCAATTCCATGAATTTCGTCAATTCCATGAATTCCATGCATTTCGTCAATTCCATGAATTCTGTGAATTCCATGGTTTCTGTGAATTCCTTGAATTTCATTAATTCCTTGAATTAATTGAATTCCTTGAATTGATTTACGTATTTGATGACAGATGATTCTCATTTCGAGCCTATTTCAATCCACAAATCGACCTTATTTTTTTAGATTGGTGGATCAAACTGAAGTGCAATTGTTTTGCTGCGTGAACTGTTTTAATACTGAATTAAGTCCTAAATCTAATCCTAGTTTTTACGGATATTTTTGGGTCGCTGATTACGACTCTGACGTGAAAATTCGGGAATTCTGAATGACAAATCCAGTATGGCGGATAGTATGTTGAGATAGAGCATGATTTAGCATAATGAGGCAAATTAGGCCAATGAGACAGCCAACTAAGGCAAGACAATATTGTATTTTGTATTGGAATCTAGTATTGCATTTTAGCTAGGAATACGAGAAATGAGCAACAACGAGAAAAGCTATCGTCTTTTTTTATGAAACGAGACCGATGATCGCGCGTTGGAGCGCGCGTATTTTCATTATTTGGAATATTTTGTAATTATGTTTGAAATTTATGTTGCAGTTCGAACCATTTCGAATTAAAACGGAACAATTCGAATCAAATTTTCAATCCCCTTCAACCCTTCTCAATCCATCTTTCAACCCCAAATTAAAACCCAATCTCAATACATGTCTCAACCCCAAATTCACTTATCAATCCTTCTCCATTGATGTATCAGCACCAACTTCAACCCAAACCCATACCGAATCCATTTTTCAATCCGTGCGCTCAATTCGAATGAATCGGGAACCAATCCAAACCGAAAATTCAATTCTTTAATCCCTGTGTCAACATAAACTTGAATCCTAACACACCTTTTAATTCTTTTCAATTCGTGCGCCAATCCAATGAATCCGTGGCTCATCCAAAATGTCTTTTCAATCCTTCTCAATTCTTGCACGTACACCAACTTTAATCCGACTCAATCCAAATCAATCCGAACTCGCCATTCAATTATTTTCAATCCGAACGAATCTATCCCCTTCTAAAAAATCTCTAAAATTTTGACAGTTTTTACGTAGCTTTTAACGTTTCCCGAAAATCTGAAAATGTATCAGATTCCGTCAATATTAATACTAATTGTTATTTATTATTAATTTTTCAAGTTTTCGCATATGTCTCACCGTTTTGGAGATAATTCAGAATTTTGGTTTTTTCCTTTTGAAAATCTTTTTATTGGGATAATTTGTGGTGGCCAAGGACCACCCCTTGTATAAAACCCTGAAAATTTTGTCAGTTTCACGTACCGAACTGGTTGCGAGATCATTCAGAATTTGTTTGTATACATAATTTTGAAAATACATTTACTGGGTTAAGTCATGGTGGCCGAGGACCATCACCTTTTACAAAACCCCGAAAGTTTTTCAGTTTTCACGTATCTTATCGTCTTAAGATAACTCAAAATTTTTATTTTCGAAATCTTTTTACTGGGCTAATTCTGGGTGCCCGAAGACCATTCCGGTCAGGAATACTCTGAAAATTTGATCAGTTTTCGCGTATGTCTACTTTACTGTACTTTACTGGTAGTTCGGGGTGGTTGAAGACCTTCATCAAACCGTCAAAATTTGGTAATTTTTCGCATATCTCTCACCGTTTTCGTGATAAACCAAAATTTAAAATATGTTTCTGAATTTTTAAATCTTTCTTTTGTGTTAGTTCGATTTTGTCGAAAACTATCCTGCTCTCAAACCCCCTTAAAATTGGCTTAGTTTTCATGTACCTTTGATCATTTTCGATATAATTAAAAAAATTTTATTATTGTTTTGAATGTTTAAAATCTTTTTATTGGGTAAGTTTGAGTCGTTCGAAAAAAACCCCTACAGAGTCCCTAAAATGTAATTAGTTTTCACGCATCTCTAACCAAGGACCATCCCGCTTTTGAAAATGTTGTCAGTTTTAACGTACAAACCCCCTCTACAAAAAACTTAAAATTTACGTCGTTTTCACGTTTCGCCAACCATTTTCGAGATAATTCAAAATTTTGATTTTTTTTTATTCTGAAATTTTGTTTAGTGATTTAGGTCGGGGTGGCCGAGGACCATACTCCTTTAGAAACCCCTGAATATGTTTTCAGTTTTCGCGTATCTCTCACTGTTTTCATGAAAACTAAAAAATTTTATTTTATTTTTTATTTAAATAACCTTTTTATTGGGTTAGTTCGCGTGGGTCGAAAACGAAACTCCTCTGAAAAAATGTAAAATTTACTTAGTTTTCACGTATCTCTGACCGTTTTCGAGATAATTCAACATTTTTATTTATTTTTAAAATTTTGAAAGTTTGTTTACTGGTTTAGGTCGGGGTGACCGAAGCCCATTCACTTTTAGAAAAAATTGAAAATATTGTCAGTGTTCGCGAATTTCTCACTGTTTTCAAGATAAATCAAAATTTTTATTTTATTTTTATTTAAAAAATCCTTCTATTCGGTTAGTTCAAGTTGGTCAAAAACAAAACCCCTCAGCAAAAATGCTTAAAATTTAATTCGTTTTCACGTATCTCTGGCCGTTTTCGAGATGATTCAAAATAAAAATTTTTTTTTATTTCGAAAATCTGTTTAATGTTTTACGTCGGGGTGGTCAAAAGACCCTGAAAATGTTGTCAGTTTTCGTGTATCTCTAACCGTTTTCGAAATACCTCAAAATTTGGATTTTGCTTTGAATTTTGAAAACACTTTCTTCCCTTTCCTCTATGTTTAGAGAAACTAACAATAAATTATAACTAATTCGACTTAAACACACTTATTTGTAATCCAATTTTTTAACTATTCTATTAATTCATTACAATGATTAAGCCAGAAATGTTGACTCTTTTGAAATTTCCGCGTTCGAATCTTTTTTACATTATCGACTTATCGAATCTTGCTTTCGATTCCCGACAGCCGATTGGCTGATTCTACTATGACATACATTATATGTCAATGGCTAACTGAATTGACCAATAGGGTTTAGGAACTACGCACGAAGTTAGGGATCGTCCATAAATTACGTGAGACGTTTTTCTTTTGTTTAAATAAAGACGAGAATAAAATTGATGTGAAGTTGAAAAGGACACAACGATAATAGGATCTCATCTCGTCTCACATGTATAAGCCAGCTTCTCGAAAGATCGTATATTTCGATCAACTGCCTCGTCAGTGTCAGAATTGACATTCGTTAATAAATAAAAATGTCATAACTATTTTCATGAAATATTAAAGTAGACATAGGAAGCACAAAAAACATAGTATTCAGAGTAAAATGTGTATTTCCATTAAATTATATAATTCTTTTATTAATAATGAAGGTTCCTAAATATGATTTGCAATAGTATAATCCTCTTTGTTTCTTATCTCATTAGTTTATTTTTTGTATGGTCTTTGTGGTGATGTCTCATATCTGATGCATAAAGTAAATTATTTTCTAATTCTGCATTTCTGGGGCCAACAATACCTTACTTACACTTCTTTTTTAATAATAATTATTACAATAATATATAATAATTTATCAAGCAGCATATTTAGAAACTCGTTTTAAGAGAATTGCACTACAAGTATCTTAAAAAGAATTTTCGTATGTAAGAATCGGGATTAAAGGAAAATTGTTTGATCTTTTGAGATATATTGTTATTATTTCTTTAAAATATTTTTAATGTATATAAAAAAGAAATTTTTCAAGAAGGATTTTAAGGAATTTCAGAGATTTTTAAAGAGATTCCAAGAGATTTTAGGCTCGATTTTAGGATATTTTAACGGCTATAAGGAATTTTCAAGAGACTTAAAAAATGTCAAGGAATTTGTAATGATTTTAATAGTTTTGAGGTATTATTTTTAAAAATTTAATATATTTTTAAAGAATTTCGGAACATTTGAAAGGATTTTGTAGGACCTATAAGGTTTTATGATATCTTAAAAGATTTTTGAAATTCCTGTGATCATCAGTAAAACTTAAAATTGGTTTATTTTACGAATTTACTGTAAAAATTGTCTACTTGTTCTATTTCAGGAACATAGTAGCTGGTCATAGTAGCTCTCAAACACTTTCACAGAATGAGCTGCCATTTTTCTTCCCCAGATGATTTTATCAAATCTATCAACTTTGTGCCTTGGATCCAGAATTAAAATGGCACAATAGATCCACCTACTTTTATCATAATGCTTGAAGAGTTTGTCTCGAAATGCTTGGATAGCGGCTATGATCTGTTCTTTTATCGGGGTTTCTGACACGTTTCCCCTTAATTCTTTCAATTCTTCTTCCAGTTTATTAACCAACATGTTGCATCCGAGCACGACGTAAGGTAGAGTAACGTATTTGTCACCACTTAAAAGCTTGAAGAGAACTTGGAAATGTCGTAAAATCTTTCAGATCTCTTCAGGAATCAACCATTCTTGCTCAACAAGAAGCAAACGGTTTAAAGTTTTGGCATTTCAACACAACAAAACTAATGGCTTTTTCATTTGAAGCGCCAACTGAATCATTACGAAACTAGAGATCCACGTGGTACTAACGTCGATGATTGGACATCTAAAGCCGACGTCGCAACATTCGCAACAGTTCTTTATTTTGTTTGTATCATCGCTGCCGCTTTCTTCGAGATTTTCATCAATTTTCCTACTTCCGTGATTTTCGTTTTCCTCCTTGATACTACTATCTTCAAGCTTCAGTTCTTTCAGCATGGCATGTGCTGATAGATTCAGAATATGGGCATAACATCGGAAATTCTGATTTTCAAAGTCGAAAGTCATAAAAAAAGACAATTCTCTCATAAATGTTGTATTCGCGGAAGCGTTGTCTACTGTGATACCTTGAACCTTTTCTTCCAAACCATAATTCGTCACGACTTTGTAAAAAATTGAAGCGATGTCTCTGTCTGTATGCTCATCATTCGAAGGACAGAAGTCAATAAGGAGCGATTGCAAAACATTCATCGTCATCGGAAAAATTGTACGGTAGATACTTTTTCACTATCCAGTGGACTGTTTTCTCATTGAATTGTCCTTGAGCAAACGTCTATGGAATACAAATGGTAGAATGTCAAACTTTAAAAGGAGAAGCCGTTCATTTTTTAGACTAATTTGTTCAATTCTTTAGGGGTATGCAAAAAGCAAGAAAACCTGACCACTGCAGGTCAGATTAGACTGGCGGATTCGCGGCTTAATCTGAAAACTTACAATGAACCCGTTAACCCGCATTCAATCTGCAAAACCGTATTTAGCCTTGAAATTGAAAAAAATAGTAGCAGGGTTTATCGTAAAATTTTTGGCTTCCTCTTTGCCTCTGAATTAGAAAAAAATAACTAATGCAAATAGTGCAAAGTCGTTTACTGAATAAAAAGTACAAATTTGACTATGAATTAGTAAAAAATAGCTCATTCACAGTAGTTTTCTAATCATTAATTTGGTAACCAAATGAATTTATCAAGAGTTGAACTACTAGTTGAATAAGTAGACTTTGACTATGAATAATAAATTCTTGACAAGTTCAACAGTAAAATCTGTACATAATTAATTAGTAAACCACCTGGAATTACTGTCAATAGTAGTTTCTAGTAATTCACGTTTAGAGAATCTGCTATGACTTAAAAAGATTTCAGTATGTACGATCTTATATTTCCAAAGCGTTCACGGTGTTTAAGTTGAATGCAGGGATTTTCGGGTTGGTTAAACCTATCCGACCTGCACGAGTTTTACATATCCCTAAAATGTGTTTGAAATTTAAATTCTAAGTTTGTAGAGAAATGTTATAAAGTAAAAAATTTAAATTCAAAAGCTTAGTTCCGGTATGGAAATCCAAATCTTATAAAACGTTGGTTCCAAATTGGTTAAAAGTATTATGATTTTTTATGCCTGACCAATGCCAGGAATTTTTAAAAATGTTTTGAATTAATGTAACTGTCTTTTTTTGAATTAAAAACAAAACTGTAAATGAAGAATTTCAAAATACGTATCTGAATATCAAGTTTCTGATAGAGAAAATATGAAATATATGTGTGTAATCTGTTTCAATATCAAATAACTAAATGTGTTTAATTAATTATACCATTAAGCCATTTCCCTTTCGGGGTAGGCGTGACTTACTCGGTTGGAAAGTAGTGGTGTGTATATGGGTATATAGGTATAGAGTAGATAGATAGGGGTTAAATAGGTATATAGGTGTATAGTTAGGTATATAGGTATAAGGTAGATAGGTATATAGGTGTTAGGTATAGATATTTTAGATTGATCTGGAATTCTCGTGTTATTTATTTAAATTACACGTTTATTCCGCAACACTGCTCCGACCCAGGTTGCTTATCAATCTCTCTAGCGATCACCCCAAGTGAAGAGCCTCACAAAATTGTTATGTATGGTTCCCCACTTGGGCCCATTAGTTTCCAAGGTCTTTGTTTCAGGCGTCATTCATTCTATTGTCACTCTGTTTACAAACTATTTGTCGCCACACATTTCTGTCCTGGCATACTACTCTAGCTTCCTTCACGTCCATGCATTTTTTCATGCAGGCTCTTGTGTTTCTATGGCTTCTTATGTCTCTTCGGATTAATGTCTCATTTACAGATTCTAACCATTCTTTCGGCGGTCTACCTCTGGGCATTCTGCCATTTACTTTACCTTTATACAATTGTTTGGTCAGTCGTTCATCTTTCATTCTTTCACGATGACCGAACCATCTTAACTGATTTTTTTCCCATGTGTCAACTATTGTCTCTTTTGCACCACATTCTTTGAGGAATGACTCGTTTCGGACTTTGTCCATCAATGTTTTCCCGCATATTATGCGCAGAGGTTTCATGTAGATCGCGTTAATTTTACTCCTGTCCTTTTCTTGACATGTCCATGTCTCGCTACCGTATAGTACAGTCGGTACGAATATAGAATTATGTATGGCCATTTTAGCTTTTTTTGATATGTTTTTATTTGTGAGAATGGACCCTGCTCTACCGATAACCTGTTTACCTTTATTTATGCGCCTATCTAACCCCCCCATCTATTTTTCCGTCGCTAGTGAATAGACTACCTAGATATACGTACTTGTCAACTTGTTCTAATCTCTCATCATTTAGGACAATGTTGCACATTGTTTTTTCACTTTTTCCTCAAACACCATGACTTTTGTTTTATCTACGTTAATTTTGAGTCCCATGTCCTTCGTGCTTGTATTAAGTTTATTAAACATTCTGTGCAAGTCCTCGACTGATTCTGCCATAACAATCTTGTCATCTGCGAAAGCTAACCCACGTACCTTGACTGTTTGGAGATCTACACCTTCTTCGTCGAAGAGTGCAGTTCTTAGACACTTATCCATGAATATGATAAATAGCCACGAGGACATAACGCATCCTTGTTTCACGCCTTGTATAATATGGAACCAGTCACTCAGTTTACCATTTACCCTTACACTCGCTTTACTACCTTTATATATTGTTTTTATTGCTTGCAGGAGCCCTCCATTTACTCCGTACTCTTTAAGGACTTCCCAAAGTTTACTTCTATTTACCTTGTCAAATGCTTTTTCTAGGTCAATAAATGCACAGAAAACTTTCTTTCCTACTCTCAAGTTTTTTTCTGTGATCTGTCTTAGGCTAAATATCTGATATGTGCATGATCTTCCTGGCATAAAACCACTTTGGACTTCCCATATCTTTTCTTCTGTGATTTCCATTACCCTGCGAATAAGTATTTTTGAGTATATTTTACTTACGGTACTTAGTAGACTGATACCTCTGTAATTGCTGCAGTTGCTTTTGTCTCCCTTTCTTTTGTATATTGGTATGATAATCGCTTTTCTCCAATCGTCTGGGACTTCTCCCATCTCGATACATAAATTTATCAGTTCGCACAACCTGTGAGGTATGTACTCGCCACCGTATTTAAGCATTTCAGCGCTAATACTGTCTACACCAGCAGCCTTTCCGTTTTTCAAGTTGTTTATTATGTCTTTGACCTCAGTGACACATACTTTTTCAATTGGGGTTTCTAATGTATTATGTTCTATGTCGCAGTTTTGTGGTCCTATATCTTCACCTCCTAATAGTTCTTTGAAAGAGTCTTTTAGAGCGTCTACCATCCCGTCTATATCATATAGCATTTCACCTTTGCTGTTTCTCATGCTGGCAAACTCTGTACTTTTACTTTCCTTCAACTGTTTATATAATAGTTTCATAATTCCTTCAAAGCTGTTTTGTATTTTCCTCTCTTCTTCTGTTCTGATTTTGTCTTTACTCTCCTTGAGTAGTCGTTTAACTTTCCTCTTTTTGTGTCTGTAATCATTTGTTAAAAAAATTAAAAATGATTTTATAAGTATCATCTCTGAAAGAATATTCTAGCATTGACTTGGAAAAAGGGTGTGTTTTAACCCGTATTGCCGAATTATAATATTTAAATACTTCGCAATAACAATTAGAAAGAACAGAACAAAACTGAAAACGTAGTTGAAAATATTCTGTTCTAAAGATGGAAGCGATATCATTGTTCTAAAATTTAAGTTCTCTGAAAAAGTGTTTCTTCTTTAAATTAACGTAGGATTTTAGTGATTAATTGAACTAAGGTCTATTTATTTATGTTAAATTACTATTATGGCCAACGGCCATACCACGCTGAAAAACCCAGTTTTCGTCAGATCACTGAAGTTAAGCAGCGTTGGGCACGATTAGTACTTGGATGGGTCACCATTCGAGAATACTGCGTGCTGTTGGCCCGTCGTGGGTGTGGTGAGCCCACACTTGTAGTTATTTACTACAAGAAACTATCTACCTAGAAACACTACCTAAATCAGGTAATTTCACGCATACCCAGAAAGGGAAATGGCTTAATGGTATACTTACTTCAGTTTGTGGTGAAAATAATGGATACACTTCTTCATATTCTTTAATATGCAGTTTCTCCAAATGACGCTGTACTCCTGCTGTATTCCCTGTAGACATTTGAATTTAAAAGTCTTCCTGTTTTTTTCTAGACGACATATTTTACACCGTGCCATTTTTAATTTTTCGACGCAGAAAAATTAAAAAAATTCGTCCAAAGATTTTCCATTTTTCTTTTTCCGTTTACTTATATGGCGCAGTGATTTTCTAGATCAGTTGATTGATTTCCATATTGGGATATTGAATTATATGTGTATATAAGTTTGGGTATTTTTATGGTACAGATTGTTTAGATTAAAAAAAAATACATTTCATTTTTATTAAAGAAAACTACTTTGAATTGCTTGGCGCTTCCTCAACATTGCCAACTGAATCCATGTTCGACGATGATTTTTTGCGATTTGAATCCTACAAATTTTCCTCCAAATTTTCAGTATATGAAATCTTCGTTGACTGTTTTTATTTGACAACCTTAAATATATTTACGTCAATGACGTTTCCACAGATAGCTCGGACGAGGAATGAGATGGAACGAGATGAGATGATAAAAACAAAAGAGAAAATGATATTCTTAGTTTTTGAGAATACTTCTCGAACGACTATAATGAGCAAGAGAAACAAGCATATCGTATCGTTAAGCAACACTAAATGGAGTTTATTTAAGCCCAAAGTAACGTTCAAAGTGTTTTGTAGAATCTTTTTCTCTTCTCTTCGAAGCTTCGGGAATTGGAACGTCTTTTGTGAATGACGTTGGTTTCATATCCTTTCAGATACCAGCAATAAGCAGCTGCATTCCACCTTCCTTGATATCTTCGTTCCATCTTTTTGATTTCTCTGATGAAAACTTTCACCTTGCTCCTCACTCACGTCTCCAAGATTGTCAGGGAAAAAGTCGAGGTGGGAATGCAAAAAGTGAAGCTTGAGGCTCATGTTTCATCCCAGATTTTTGAAGTGATTCAACATATTTGTCACAAGAACCTTGTAATTTTTTTCTTTCACATTTCCTAAGAAGCCTTTAATCACTTCCTTGAAACTCATCCATGCTTTTTTTCAAAGGTCTGACATGTTCCTAAAATTATTTGCCATCTATCTTCAATTCTTTAACAAATTGCTTCATTGATCCTAGTTTAATATGCAAGGATGGTAGCATGACGTCACTCATATCAATGAATCCGGCCTTGACAATGTTTTGTGAACCTAGTTCCAGTGAGTTTCTCTTCAGCCAACTTTTCTGTTTCCAATGCAACTCACGTGCTCTGCTGTCTCACTCACACCAGAAAAAGGGTAATTTTGTGTAACCACTTGGCTGCCCAAATATCATGCCAATAACTTTCAGGCCAACATAAAGTTTCCACATATGATGTTCGAACTGCACTAATTCAAAAATGAGATTCATATTGGTGCGAGACTCGCGTAGGTGTACTGATTGAAATATGGGAATTGAAGCGTATTTATTTTCATTGTATAAAAGGACACCCGTCAAACTTCTTTTAGAAGCAGCTGCGAAAAATTTCCAATCTTTAAGATAGTACACTGTTCCCAATTCTTGCAATAAGCCGGATACGCCATTGCAGAATACCATGGAATCTTGCTCAGAAAAAAATTTCAAAAATGTTCTCTCACGAAACCTATAACAACAGATGGTTGTTTCTTTTTCAAGGAGATTCCTTTCTTGTAAGCAGTGCTTCCAATTCTGGGATCTTTTTGAACTCCGCTTGCTTCGTGCCGGCAACCTGATTGGTTACTGTTAGCACGCTAATATTTTTACAAATATTGTTAATATTGCATTTTACATGCTTAAAAAAGTTAATAAAAAGTTTTAATTTTAATCAAAAAATGTTAGTGTTCATTGTATAAATCTAATTTGATTATTTTGATATACTATTATATATGTTATAATGGAACTGTTATGCAGGGGTGGATCCAGGTAAGGGTTAGGGGGGTGCTACCAGAGCTGGTTGGGAACAACGCTAAAAAAGGTCATCAAAAAAATCTTTGAAAAGCAAGTCTGGGTTTTTGAGGGGGGGGCTCGGTGCCCCCCCCCGGGTCAGCGCCTGCTGTCATGTAATAATTAATTAGTCATAGCACACAGAGCAGAACATTTGTCTATATTTCTAGAATCTAGACAACAGACTAAAAAATGTATTTATGTACTTCGCGAATATGATGCGTGCATATATCATTGAACCTAGAAGTAGAGTCGAAAGGCAATTTGTTGGACGAGTTAGACGATTGAACGAGGAAAAAGCTCAAAACCAACTTTACCAAAAAAACGGCCAAGTAAATTGAAAAGGGAATCGAAAAAATGCAGATTCGCAATAAAAAATGTTGAAAGAAAATTTCGTAGAGAATGGATGGACGAGGAGGAATATTATGGGTTGTTGGAGTCGCATGGCAGAAATAATCAAAGAGCTAAATGTATTGTCTGTAAAGCCAAATTATCGGCTCACCAAAGTGCAATAATTAAAAATGCGGCTACAATTAGACACCAAAAGAATATTGTCCTTTTTCGCGATATTTTTGACAGATTATCGAAATCACATCACGGCCAAGATGTTAAAGAAGCTGAAATTAAATTATCAGCACTGATTGCTGCAAATGATTTTGAAACTTGCAACTACGAGATAGCTTTCATTTAAACACTGCATTCATCGAATATTAAAGTACTGGGTCCGAATGACAACGAAAAAGAAGTTGACGAGAAGTCCAATGAAAATAAGAAGCCTACCAATGTTAGAATACTTGAACTTCTTGAGGACAACTCTGTTAAAGCTTATCTTTTACTTTTAGACTACGCTCTCAGCTTCTTTGATGTCTTCAATGCGCAGTTTAAGGTCTCGATACCTCTCCTCCTTTTCCTTCTTCTTGGCAGTGATATTGTATTCGGACGGAGCCGAGAATTCGAGCACGAATATAGTTCGTTTCTCGAAGTCATGGAGAACGATGTCATGCCTCAAGTGTGCAGCGGAGACTGCTTTCCGAAAGTCGTAGTCCCAGAAACTTTGGCACTTCTCGTTTTGGACGATTGACTCTATCTCCCTCGGAGTGTTCGACAGGACAGGTTCGCAGCGAACACCGTGAGAGCGACAAAGATGCGTGGCGATATCAATGGCCGTAAGCTTGTTCTTCGTCCACTGAACAACCCCAGGCCAGTAGAGTAGAACCGGGAGGGCAAGCATGTTAGTCGCAAATACCTTGTTCAACGTTGACAGATTTGAAGACCAAATCTCTCGAAGAAGAAGCTTGTATCTGCTTCGGAGAGACTCTTTCACTGATGTTACGTCCTGAATGCGGTTTTTAGCACGCCCAGATATGTATAGGTCTCTCCAGTTTCAAGATGTCTAATAATACTTATATCCACAAGCTCAGGGTCATTGGGAACGCCAATAATCTTTCCTTTCTTCAGATGAATCGTGGCACACTTGTCCAATCCAAAGTCCATACCAATCTCTCCTAGGTACTTCTTGACGATACTTAAAGCACTCTGAAGTTTGCTTTTACCAGAAGCATAGATCTTCAGGTCATCCATATAAAATACATGAGTGACATTATGCTCGCGATGATTAGTGCCGCCGTAGAGGTATCCAGGAGAATTTCGTAGTTCGAGAGATAGAGGCACACACTATGTGTGGAGGAACCTTCATGCTTTGCAACAGACAGATGATAAGTCAATGAGAGGTTGAATCGAAGGCTTTTCGGTAGTCAATCCAGGACATTGACAGGACGCGCTGATAGGCTACTGCGTATTTGCAGACCCACCTGTCAATTAGCTAGTTCTCTCGACAGCCTGCTACACCTTTTTTGGAGCCATGTTTTTCGTACATCTCTCTCCACACAGGCACAATTCTTCTAACAATCCTGTTGTTTAGGACAGCTGTAAAGATTTTATACGGTGTGTTTAAACATGTTATTGCTCTGTAATTCTCTGGATTGGACAAGTTGCCTTTTTTCGGTAGCAGTATAGTGCGTCCTAACACCAGCCACTGATGTTGGTATATAGAAGTAAACTTCTTCCACCATAAGTTCTGGATACCGTCTGGTCCTGCAGCGGAAAAGTTCTGCGTGCCCCTCAGTGCTTTTTTCACCTCTTCGTCAGTGATTGATTGACATTCCTCTTCAGATGTTATTAGGCTGTCGCAAAACTCCTTAAAGCAGATGATACTGTCAGATCTTCTTTCAGCTCCAGTTTTTCCGGGATCTTGTATACATCTCTCCAAAAAGTCTCTACCTCGTTGGGCTTGGGTGGATTTGTGACAGAAACGAGGAGATCGCTGAAGAGGCGCGATGGGTCAGCGAGAAACTTTTGATTCTCTCTGATCCATCTTTCCCTCTTATGTGTTCTCCTCCTTGCGTTAGATAACACCCGTATTTTGTCAACAATATGCTGCTTGATTGTCAGCAGCTTTTCTTGTTCAGTGTGTGATTGTGGATCCTCAGTTCTTGGACGAACTTTTAAACCCCTTCCGTGAACAGTCTACCAGATGTTATGTAGTCAATCACACATTGAACACGGGACGCATTCTGTCTTGCCCATCCAATCTTCTTGTTTAGTTGATGCAAGCGACTTTTTGTCTTTTGATCCATCGTCGGTTTTAGCCTTCGATTTGAATCAGCCAAAGCTCTTGCAGCACCACAAAATGAGCAATTGATGGTCCAGAGGTCGGACTCTTGCGAGATATCTTCACGAAGAGAGGCATCCATTTAAGCCAGATCTTGGGGATCAGAAGGAACCTGCATGTATAATGTTTCTCCTTGTCCTGAAATCGCGATCATCTCTCCGAAGGTGCCTGCTTTCCGCGGTAGATCCTAATGTCGCTTCCTCATCTGCGTCTGCATCTTGTTCAAGCAGCGATTTGGGAAGCGCTCCGCGTACATATCTATTTTCCAGAGGTAGGCACATTGATTTCACAATGATTGAATCGAAACGTGCTGAAGCTCTGGGTGCTTCTGGCACCACAGAGTGTGCATACATGCCATAAAGCCTCCGTGAACAGGGATAATGCTGGCATCGTAGCAGTCCAGTAAGCCATCATTGAGGTCAGCAGCTTTGTCTTGTTGAGTATAGGATGACGGATCCGCAGTTTGTGCACAAACCATCAGACTCTGTCAGTGAACTTCCTGCCAGATGTTATGTAGTCAATCACACAATGGAAGAGGGAAGCGTACTGCCTTGTCCAGACGATCGTTGTGCTGAGTTGATGCATGCGTCTTTTGGTCTTATGATCAGCCGTTGGTTTTGTCTTGCGGTTTTCATACGACAAAGTTCTCGCTGCATCATACACGCCAAAATCATATTTTAATTATAATATGTATCACCTGTTCCTTATAGGGCTATCTAGCCCTAGGAACTTTTCATGAATAAATACAAATACATACCACAAACGATGGTCCAGAGCTCTGGAAGTGACATGCAAACACGCCATAAAACCCTTTCGCTCAGGATCAATACTGGTATCGTAGCACTCTAGCAGGTGGTCCTTCAGTCGATCCGCCTACTCAAAGCTATTAAGAATTTTCCGGTCCATCGTATTGTCTCCGTTTTTATTGGCTCCCCCAACTCTAGGATAGCCGGCATTATTGTCAAACCACTGTCGGGAGCCCTGCGCGTTCTATCGTTTGTGAACCGCAGTTACAACTATGTTTGGTGTTATAATTGTTATGTCAGTTGCTTACGCCTTGGGTTCGCGACTCAGTGGGAGGAAATGATTTTTTTCGCTCAAAAGCCTTCAATTTTGCCCCTATTTGCAATTATTATTGTTTTTAAATAAATTCGGGTAAATTTTGAAGAGCACCTTGGCCAGAGATTTTTGCATTTTTATTTGTTTATTTATTATATATGTTTATTCAGAATCTCCTTGCGTTTATTGAAGATGATTTTCATTATATGCAAGCCGTTGTTGAAAAGTAAACTATTATTTTTTGAAGAATCTCGATTTTCTTATACTTTGAGAAAACATACAATGAATAAACAAATGAAAATGCAAAAATCTCTGACCCAGGTGCTCTTCAAAATTGAGTGCACTTTAATTTTTTTTAAATAATTGGAAATCGGGACAAAATTAAAGGATGTAGGCTCTTTTGAGAAATGCACCGAACGCGTCCTCGGGTTGCGCATAAAGGGTCCCTGTAACAAGGGTTTCTGTTGAATATGGTTACAATAATTAATACAGTCGCGGACAATTGTCCCGAAGGAATTAACCCCCAAGCGGAGGCGTAAGAGCCGTGCCGAAAGCTGAATTGCGCCTGGGTGAGGTGTCTCGCACGGTGACTCTGGGATATTGGGCGACCTCTTAGTGTATGTAGCCATTGCATGCGGCGCTCTACAAGGATGGAGGAACTCTTTTCCCCAGCTGGGCGTGGAAAAATAAATGATAACACCAAACATAGTTGTAGTAAGTGTGGTTCAAAACAATCGAACGCGCAGAGCTCTCGACAATGGGTCGGGCAACTCAATGACAACCTGCTAGAGTGCTCCGATAGCAGTATTGCCACTGAGCGAGAAGGTTACTTGGCACGACTGCAGGCTCTGTGAGGCGAGGAACACCCAGAGCTCACGCACTTTTGCGTCAACGTCTAAGAAACCATGCCGAACAACTCCGCAAAAGTGGCTATGTAAGCGGAGCGCCTACTCTACCGCAGCTAGAACAAGCCGGCAACAGAGGAAGAGAGGCGAGACGAGACCAACCGCGGGCAGGCATCCAATGGAGGAAGAGCATTGCTTCAGGACACGGACAAACATTAACATCCAGGTTTCTTTAAAGCCCAAAGATCTGGCTGAACTGGATGACGAGCTTCGTGGAGATTTTTACGAAGAATGCGACCTCTGGACTATCAACTGTGGTGTGTATAATACAGCGAGAGCTTTGGCGGATGCAAACCGTAAAACAAAACCAACGGCTGATCATAAGACCAAAAGACGAATGCATCAAGTCCCTACAAAGATAGGCTGGACAAGACAGTACGCATCCCGCATTCAGTGTGTGATTGACTACATAACATCTGGCAGGAATTTCACCGCCAAGGTTCGAAAGTTCGCGCGCGAACTGCGGATCCGGTATCACATACTTAACAAGTCAAAGCTGCTGACCATCAGGCAGCATATTTTTGACAGAATACGGGTACTATCTGACGCTAGGAGAAGTCTAGAGCGGAGGCAGAGGTGGATCAGAGAAAATCAACAGTTTTTCTCTGACCCATCTCGACTCTTCCAATATCCTCCAGTTACTGTCGACCATCCGCGCAAACCAGAGGAGGTCGAAGCATTTTGGAGAGAAGTCTACGAAGTGCAGCATCCACTTAGAGAAGGCTCAAAGAACATAAATAGCTTCAAGGAACTGTGCAATGCCCTCATAACACCTGAGGCAGAATACCCACCTATCATTACCGAGGAGGTGAAAAAAGTATTAAGAGGCAGAAGAACTATTCCGCTCCGGGACCAGATGGTATCAAGACCTTCTGGTGGAAGAAGTTTCCTTCAACCCACCAGTATCTGGCCCGCATTTTCACCTCATATCTAAAGTCGGAGGAGCCTATCCCGAGTGGGTGGTTGGAAGGGCGCACAGTGCTCCTTCCAAAGATGGGCAACTTAGCTGACCCGAAGAATTACAGGCCAATCACTTGTCTGAACACACTGTATAAGATTTTCACAGCTTTCCTAAATAATAGGATTGTTCGCACAATCGGACCTGTGTGGCGAGAAATGTACGAACAATGCGGCTCAAAGAAAAGCGTGGCAGGATGTCGGGAGAACCTGCTCATCGATAGATGTGTCTGCAAAAACGCAGCATCCTACCAGCGCTTCATATCAATGGCCTGGATTGATTACCGGAAAGCTTTCGATTCTACCTCCCGTAGACTTATCATCTGTCTGTTGCAAAACTTAAAGGTTCATCCGCACATCGTGAGGTGCTTAGAGATATTGATGCCGCTTTGGAAAACCAGATTTATTACCTCATCTGGAAAACATCGTGTGACAACTCACACCGTCACCTTTCAGAAAGGTGTCTTTCAGGGCGATACCATAAGCCTACTCCTCTTTTGCCTCACATTATTGCCATTATATCTCATACTTCGCCATTTTGAAGGGTATTTTGGCGGCAAACCTGGAAATCGAAAGCATAAGGTCACTCATGTATTTTACATGGATGATCTCAAGATCTATGCTAAAAATAAAGAGCACACCTATCTCTAGAGATTGTCGAAAAATACACTCAGGAGATTGGAATGGAATTTGGGTTAGAAAAATGCGCCAAGGTTTATTTGAAGCGAGGAAAACTTAATGGCACCCCTGAAGACCCTGAGCTCTTTGACAGAAGCGCTATACGCCTCCTTAGCGCTGGAGAGACCTATTCATACCTGGGCGTGCCACAGAGCCGCATTCAGGACGTGACATCTACAAATGATTCTCTCCGAAGCAGATACGAACGTCTCATCCGGCACATTTAGTCTTCCGAACTGTCGGCGAGGAACAAAGTATCTGCAACGAACATGCTTGCCGTCCCGGTAGTACTCTATTCATTTGGAGTGGTTCCATGGACGAAGGACGAGTTCAGATCCCTTGATATCGGCTCACGAAAGGTTATGCACATGAACAAAAACATACACCTCAAGTCTTCTGTTCCGCGACTCTATATCTCACGCCGTCAAGGTGGTCACGGAATACTGAATCTTGAATGTCTTAACATCAGGATTATTCTGGGTACAGCACATATAGTCGCAAATGGAAAAGACCCTCTTCTTAAGATGGTCAGAAAGCACGAAGAAGTAGGCAAAGGAGCGTTTCTGTACAAAGCAGCGGAGGAGGCTGCTGAAACACTCAACCTTGACTGCAATATTAGGGGTGAGCAAAATGCATCAAATCTTATCCATCTCGAGTGCTCCTCGAATACTAAAATACTATTTAAAAATTAAAATACTTATGCCAAATAAATTAAAAGTGTTACTCTGCATAAACAAATTTATTAATCAAATATACGAACATTATTAAAATGATGAAAACAATGTAATCTTATGAGCTTATGTCCTATTCGAGGAGACACATGTCTAGCGCGAACGCATTATATAAAGCTAAATAATTGAATATTATGTAATATTCGTAGGTATATAATTCGTTACCGAAAATTTTTTTTTATATCTCAGTATTTTCTTTCCCTTTTGATTACACCGGTTATCATAAACATTTTTTCTATAAAAACATGAATACTGAAATTTTCATCATTCACTCAAACTTTCCATCGTTTCAACTTCTTTTTCTTTATTTACACTAACTTCAGTTGGTTTTGAATTATGTCTTTTGTTTTGAATATTGACCTGGAAAATTGAACTGTGTGAAGTTAGTTGAAAGAAAAATAACTTGATAAAGATGGAGAGGTTAATCGAATTAACTTTTCTACAGGTCAAGGGCCGATTTCACCAACTCTGATTAAGATTTTAATCCTCGATTATTCAAATTTAATCAGTACCTTGCGTTCCACCATCTTCTAAAGTATGATTAAAGAGAGTTAATCACTGCTTAACTTAACCGGTCGATTTTGGCCGGTTAACGGAGTTAATCGGCGATTAACGCTGGTTGGCAGAACAGAACCTCAAAATTATTTTATCATATCTACGCTTTTGTTTTTATCAATATGTAGATGGAAGAAACTATGAAGCCAAAATATCTTTGATGAGGCATCCGTAAAGTGTAAATTGTGTTCCAATAACCTCACTTTTCTTACCTACAGTTTCTTTCTCATCATTGGAAGAGATAATTCCTTTTTAAAAACAATGCGTATGTAAAATATATAAGTTACCGAAATAAGAATTCAGTCGCATAAATTAATTTTGCAGTGCTGAAAATATATATTTAACCAATGTAACCTCGCAGTGCGCATCATGAAGCTTCCTTCGTGTATGTTTTTCATATATGCATCAAATATTTCTGAGCGTCTTCAACTATCACTTCTTGACAAAAAAAACTTCTGCTGGCTGTCACATGACTTGGTTAATATTGTCAGCTTGTACCGTGCGCACGCAAGAAACTTAAGCGTTCTTCTTATAGCGGCCAATCAGAATCGCTGTTACAGGGGAATATCAGAGTTACCACGAAAAGGGTATATGATTAGCTAATCAGAGTTAAAATGTCCATGGTGGAACGCATTATGATTTAAACATGATTAAAGTCTCGATTAAAGAATAATCATGATTAGATAACCATGTATTTAATCAGAGTTGGTGAAATCGGCCCTAAATGTCAAAACAATTAAACGTAGAAATTATTCAAATTGTTCAAACCTTTAACCGGTCAAGCGTATGGAGTACTAGTCTCTCCTCGAATTCAAAGAATTAAAAAAATAATCTTCTTATATTAATGTAAAATGTTTCAAAATAATATTTGCATGTACAATTAGTTATTGAAAAGTTTTTCAATGTTTCAGTGCTTCTTTCCTCATTTAATCACGCCGCATATAATAAATAATTTTTCTGACAACACGAACACTTGAAATTTTCATAACGTTTTCAATATCTTCTTACAGAGATTGCAAAAATGACTCTTCAAGTCTGATCTAGCTCCGCTCTTGACCGGTTAAATGCTTAAGCAATTTGAATAATTGCTGCATTAACCCGCGTTGAGACATTTAACCCGTAGAAAAGTTCATTCGGTCAAACTTTCCATCATTTTCAACTTCATTTTTTTTTAAATTCAATCTAGCTGCAGTTGCTTTGAAATTTATGTCTTTTGTTTTGAATATTGACCTGAAAAATTTACCGTTCAAATGTCTAAACGTTTACAGGTAGAAATTATTCGAATTGTTTAAACGCTTAACTCGGTCAGGCGCAGACCACTAGTCTGATCGTCTTAAAAGTCTTCTTTCGCTATTACAAATACTTTAACAATAATCTAATTATATTAATATAAAATATTTGAACGTAATATTTCTAAATTCGCTTATAGCTATTGAAAAGGTTTTAAGGGCCGATTTCACCAACTCTGATTAAGATGTTAATCCTCGATTATT
>CAKNYM010048058.1:59694-75874 GCA_932195095.1 Andricus curvator | reverse complement strand
GTTTCTTTCATCTACATATTGATAAAAACAAAAGCGTAGATATGATAAAAATTATTATAAAAATTATCCACATTCGCTCTGAACATGCTCAAGTGCAAACTTCAATTTTGAGGTTCTGTTCTGCCAACCAGCGTTAATCGCCGATTAACTCCGTTAACCGGCCAAAATCGAGAGGTTAAGTTGAACAGTGATTAACTCTCTTTAATCATACTTTAGAAGATAGTGGAACGCAAGGTACTGATTAAATTAGAATAATCGAGGATTAACATGTTAATCAGAGTTGGTGAAATCAGCCCTTAATCAGAGTTGGTGAAATCGTCCCTAAATATTTCAGTGCTTTCTTATTCTTTTATTTACGCCATATATGTTAAATATGTTTCTAACAACATGAACACTGCAACATTCATCACATTTTTAATACATTCTTACAAGCAATTTTTAATAATTGAAAGGTGAATTTTAACAGGAATTCCTAGAAAAAATATTTTTTTCTAATCTTCTTCTTAAATCTGAATTAGTAAAAATTTACCTGATAAAATCAGTACTGAAGATTTTAACTGATAATTCAGTTATTTTTTAAACTCAATTGATTGAGATTGTGGAATGCATTGTATCGGTCTCTACTCAACCTCCAAATCGCGATGAACGTTGCGTTTGTTGTGCTTTTCAAATTACGATCAGTAAAATATTACTAATTATCATTTAAATTATACTAATGACTGTAGCCAGAATTTAGTAACTAACAATTAATAAGAATATACTGATTCAATTAGTAATTATTGATACACGCATGTATACTATCCAAAATCGTAATTATATATTTCTGAAACATTTTAAATGTAAATGATCCTACATCACAAATGAATTCAATGCGAGAAATATTTTATTTATTTGATAATATTCTGTATGAAGAATGTTACTTCATATTTATGTGAAGAGCATTAATATGGGAATAAAACTCAACGTTCATCACGACCGTGATACCGTTCCAACTAATTACATTATTTCAATCAATAACATTTGAAAAGTAATTGACTTATTAGTTGAAATTCTGAGTACTGATTCAGTTACTTAAATTATGAATTGTAATAACATCTTATATTAGAAGTGTCTGTTGATTTCTCATATTATTACTATTCATACTACTGTGAAGTTAGACTTGTCATTACGAATATAAATGAATGAGGAAAATATTTCTTGCATTGAATTCATTTGTACAGGATCCTTTACATCTAAAATTTTAAAGAAAATTATATAATTACGAGTTGGGACAGTGTGAATGCGTGTAGCGATAATTACTAATTGAATCAGTATATTTTTACTAATTGTCAGGGACTGAATGCTACCTACAGCTATGATAAATTCAACTGAAGATCAGTTATATTTTACTATTTCACATTTAGAGAGCTTACAACTTGAACGTGACAACTTAAACTAATATGTAGTTTCAGTTTTTTTAAACCGTGAAACCAGATTGCATGGTTCAAATATTTCGAGGGTTTTCAGTAGATTACAAGAAATTTCAAAGGATTTTATCAGATTTTAATAGGAGTTCAACAAATTCCACAGGATTGTAGGGAATTTCAATAGATTTCATAGGAGTTCAATAACTGACAACTCAAAATACTATTATTAATCATATTTATTAAACACAATTGGACAGGTCTTTTTTCGTTCAATTACAATTCCAAACACTTTCAAGAAAGTATTTTCTTTTGTTTTGTATAAAGACAACGTTTTTGTTCAAAGTTGTAACTTTTAAATAATTCCAGATTTTAGAAATACCTTAGCAGCCTGATGACTCAAAAATTTTAAGTACTTGAAAAATGGGTGCGTGCGAAATCAGGTTTGATCCTTCCCGCAGTGGTAGATTATTTAGTGCTATATTATATGCGTCAAATAATATTATGTATAACGTGTAAAATAATGTATACATGTATAAATATAAAATTGTAGAAGAAAAGTTTCTACTACTCTCTAAATCCGAATTAGTAGAAATTTTACTAATTCAATTAATAGCATTGTATCTGACTGTTAAATTAGTAATTTTATCACTTTCTGCTAAATGAAATGGTAAGATTTATGTGACTAAATGAATTAGTAAGGGTATTCTACTAATGTGCTTAGTAGTGCCAACTTACTAATTCAATGAGTAGCAATGAATTGCGAAGAAAACATAATTTAATAATTTTTATGTGACTCCGGTGCATTAACGCGTTTTTATGCGACAGCGTAGAGTATCGTAATGTTGTACATTACGATACAGCGGACGATCACTCTTCACATTACACTCCGCTGTATCGTAATGTACAACATTACGATACTGTACGCTGTCGCAACAAAACTTGTAAATGCACCGTCGCCACATAAACTAATATATGCGCCAATGAGCACAATTCGGGACTTCACGTGACTCGCTTACAATGCTCGCAGGACTTATCTCGCCTCGGCTTCGATCGTCCTGCGAGCATTGCCGCTTGTCGCGTAAAGACCCTCATTATGCGCCTCGGCGCATAATATACTATTTAAATACATTCTGTTGGTTTTTATGTTTTTATTAAAAAAGGTTATTATTTTCTCAATACACCATCTATTTTTTCAATGCGGCCAAAATGTGAAATCGTGAAATTAGCTAGAATAACAGCGTTCTCAGAAATTATAATATTTGTTCCAAAATCGTTCCCAAAATGTTCCGAAGTTTGTGACTAAGTGGATTCTGACGGCAAAGAGTGGGTTAGAACTGCAATTAATTGCAGGATGAATCGTTCATCTTAGCTTCTTTAAAATGGGTAAGTTTTTGTTTCATATTAGTATTTAGGTGAATAGTTTAAAGGGAACTGGGAAAGTGTCGTTGAAAAAAGTTAGGTTAACTAAAATTTATTTTCAGAAAAATTCAAGACCTTCAAGGAATACAGTGTGCAGCAATTAGTTACAATACTTGAAAATCACTTAGATTCAGACACTGTAGCCAAACTGGAAGGTATGAAGAGCAAATATTCACTTATTCATTTTTTTTGTTCTAAAATTTGCAAGTGAGTCAAAAAGCTAACCTTGAAAAGTACACTGAAGCTGTTCAAATGTCCGAATGTAAATTATTATTACATATTCCATTTATATGAATGATATCACTGATTGTTATCTTTGTACAATAAGTTTTTTCTAAGCCAAAATGGTTTTTGAATTTTTCATAATAAAGAGCAAATTAATGAAGTATGCCTCTAGCCTCGGAGAACTCGGTCGGGAAATTCTAACTTTCTAAGTGCTGCGTTAAAAATGTTGCTTTAAACATGGTAAAAGATGAATAATAGTCTTATTTAAACAATTTTCTTATTCGCACCAACAGAAAATTCAACAGCTTGGTTGAAATTTTTTCTCTCCCTTGACTGAAAAATCTTTTCAAGTTGAAAAATCAACTTATGTTGAAAACTAGTTTTTTTGTCGAATTGAACTGTTTCTGATTAAAAATTATTATTTTTTTTTAATATCAACTACTACATTTTTCGTTCAGAATTCATCTTTTTGGAATACAAATTTAATAACTGAGTTAAAAGCTGAACCCTCTTGTTTGAAATTAATTTTTTTTTGTTCAAGATTCATCATTTTAATTAAAAATTTATCTCTTTGGTTGAAAAGTGAGCTATTTGGTTGATAATTCGTTTATACTTCAACAGAAAATTAATTTTTGTTTTCAAACTGAGAATGTAATTATTCCAGTCGAATATTCCAACATTTCAGTTAAAAATTCATCTCTTTAGTTTAACATAATACATAATTTAACATTTTTAGGTTGAAAAATTATTATTTTTAGTTGAAAATTCAACTATTCCAGTCAATGGTTCATCAGCTTAGTTGAAAATGCATCACTCTGACTGAAAATTTGTTTGCTTTTTTTTCTGGAAAATTAATTTTTTTAATTGAAAATTCAACTATTTAGTTGAAAGTTTGTCTTTTTGATTAAACATAAAAACTACTTGGTTAAAAGTTACTCTTTTGTTGAAAATGTATCTATTTCATTAAAAGATTCATCATTTTAGTTCAAACCTTTTTTTTTCTGGAAAATTAATTTGTTAAGTTTAAATTTAACTATTCCATTTTTGGTCGGAAAGTGATCTTTTTCAGTTCAAAATTATACTATCAACTATCAAGTACAAATTTGTTTGAATTATCATTCAAATGCATAGACTTTAGAGACAAATTCCAGAAATTATTAATTATGTTTTAGTACTATTTGATTATTTAATGGTGCCAATATATTTAAGAATATCTTGTAATATAATTTTTTAAAGATTTCTAAATTAAAAATATTAATTAAATTCCCAGAAACTGAAAACAAATTTATATAAACTCACGAAACTGTGGACTTGTTCCGAGTCGATTCAAAAAAAATGAGAAATACTTGAATGGCTCCGTACTATAAAAAATTATACCTAAAAAAACTTGAGATATCTGGATAGAACTTGAAATTGAGTTTAAAGCTAACAAAGCTTTCCACCAAGCAATCTTGAGCTTATTGATGGCATAATTTTTAAAGTTTGATATTTATATGCGTATCTTTCGTTTATCGCATTATATTTTAATAGTTTTATCTAGCTAAAAGAAAAACAGTTACGACTTTGCAGTTGTTGTTGTCTCGTGAAACCGTTTAAGATTATTTATATTCTAGTTTTAATTATTACTATAACATGTTTTCAATTCGGATTAAACTAACTTGTTTTTTAATCGAACCTAATCCGACTTTAATAATTTATTAATATATTTCAGTGAAATTCTCTTCGTTGAAAAAACAGTTTTTAAATTTACTTGAAACTACCCTTTGAAATAGTAACCATCAATACATTCACCAATTCATATAGTAGAAGCATTACCAATTCCTTTAGTAGATATAGTTACTAATTCATTTAGTCAGTTATTCTTACTCATTGAATTAGTAGATTCTTACTAATTACCAGTGAACGAATCCACACTATTTTAATTAGTAGAAAACTACTACCAATTAGTAGTTTTCTACTAATTCAGATTTAGAGAGTACATATCAATATACTTGATGCGGCATAGCTTTTGAGGATCGGCGTATTGCAGTGAGTTTTATCTATATCTTAATATTCGGAACTGTTATAGGGATGACAAGAGAACACACGGGTTACACTGAGAAAAATGGATTATACGAACTGGATAATAGAATTAAAAAATAATACACCGTATAGAAAAGTATATTAGCGCGTATAATCTATAATATTTTTCTAATATATGAAGATGTTACCAAATATAATCTCTAGATGTTAATTTCTTATAATCTTCAGGCATTAAATTGTAACATCTCAGATTTTAAAATATCCCGGCGTCTGTGTAGTCTCAGATGGTACGTCGCATCGTGGCGCGTGTCATATGCATCCGTTCGCATTAAAACAAGTAATAATTAAGTTATAAAATGATTATTAGTGCTAAATCACACGTGATTTAGATTTAGAAAATGGGTAAGTTTATATTTATTTTCATTACAAATCACTGCCACTTGTAAAAGTGCAGAAACTTAGCCTCCTTTACTTTCGATTTTGTAGTCTCACGATAGCCACTTTCATGCTTATTGTGTGTTTAAAAAATTGAAATTCGTTTCCAGTTCTACTTCCGAGCTCGTCTATCAAAATTTTGTATAGGTTTATAAATAAGTTTGCAAAAATTATTATATATATTTGAGGTTATCTAATGGACCAGGATTCTAATATGGATATTAGATTTTAAAATCTTGGATTATAGATTTTATTATCTCAGATTATAAAGTTTAATAATCCAAGATGTTATCCTGTAATATCCATTTCTTAATATCTATATATTGTAGTTCTAATAATCTGGATCGCTGTCCCATAGTTAATACTCCAAGATTATATCCGGTAACATATTTTTTATTACCGGGTATAATCCATTTTTCTCAGTCTACACAAAAAGTTGCAGCGATTACACGAAATTACTTGGGATTACATAAAAGAGTGTAAACCAGATTACAACAATGGTGGATTTCCACGTGGAAATCTTTCCAAGTACGCTTTTTCATCAGGCGTAAGTTTTCTAACGTGATCACTATCGTGGATGTTTATTGTCACCATATGATGATCAGGAAAAGAATAAATTATATAAATAATATTACCTCGATATTTGAATCCAATGATGTCACCACGACCATTTATTTGTACCGGAAGTTTTCTGTGAATCGGTATGGTCCAATAACGTGTGGCTTCGTGTCTGTCAGCCCCTTTGCCTATCTTCCGGGGCCCTCGTGAAAAGAAAGACCAACTTAAGATCACTTTAAGACCAGTTTCAAACCACGTTTGGTCTTTTTCTGGTCTTTACCCTTCAGCCTATACCTGCCTCATTTTGAGGGCATTGAAATAGACACCACTCTCTCTCTCTCTGAAATAAGGATAGCTGTCTATATCAACAGATTAGCTATACCTAAAAGTCCTAAAGAACCTGGGCTGATTTATGAGCATTTATGAGATCTAGAGGCTTTAACCAGTTTCCGTTATATTTATGGAACTCTGTCCCTCCCTCCATAGTTATGGTCCTGACTCGTGATGAGCTTAATAATGATGGGATATTGGGGGTTCAAACTGCCGGGACAGGACTATACCTGCCTATACTGTGATCTAAAGTTGGTCTTTCTTTTCACGAGGGGGTCCATAAAATTAAAGACAATGCTTGAAAGAAAATTGGAAATCCCCCCATTGTAATGATTCCCGCAGACTATTAGGAGCACGTAATTCACAAACACGTAATTCAGGAGTACGTAACTCAGGAGAAGGAGTTCGATATCTTTCTGGACTGAACTGCAAACTTACTTCTGGAAGAAGAAATAGAAATGGATGAATTTTACCCCTTGAAATCTGTTTTAATTACAATGATATAAAATGGCTGACAATATCTAAAATATTCAGATGTTATATTCGACATGTCCATTCCATACAGCTCTCCGTCGCATTTGGTCGCTGTATAGTTCTAGGCCCTACGCCCAAATAGTGGTCAAAGCTCTATAATTCTCACTGCAAGTTTTCTTTGAGAAAGGTATCTTTTGTTGCGCAAACATTTTCATCATATCATTGATTTGGGAGGGCATATTTCTGATTTTCTTGCATTTGTTTTTGTCTTTCGAGGAAGACCAAACTAAATCACCCGTTGATAATGAATTAGCTTGAATTAGCTGAATCAATTTTCTAATATAATTAACAACAGAATGAAAAAAAAAAGTTGAGGAAAATCGGTTAATATTGTCAATAATAAAGGTAATCTTAAAGTGAACGCAAACTTACCAAAACTCTTAACTGAGATTGAACGGATTAACCGATTCTTTTCTATTTTTTTAAATAATCTCGTCATTATCTAATGAAGCTAATGCAGCCTATTAAATTTCAATTCATTAATATTTTGATAATTTTTAATTTCTCTCAACCGGCTCTAATCCTCTAACAATAGGAAGGTCGAGTGTGGGTTGCAACCGCCAGCATGACAGGCAGTCAAGCATACCCCCTGGGTTCCAATCGTGTCAAAAAATTATACGTTTGTTCTCCCGCTGTGCTCTTATTGAAACGGGGAGCGCGTGTTTTCGGTTCACCATGGGTACACTCCTGGTGGCGCGTTACCCCTTTCCAGGCATAGACAAGATCGTTTTTTGAAAAAATTTGTCTTTTTGATTTAAAAAACGTAGGGCACACCACTCTACAGTAGATAATCATTAATTAAAAGCACCAATACGCCTAAAATAATTATTTCCAACTTTAATATATCAACACGTGTAGTGACCCAACAATTAATTTAATTAATATGGCAACGGCCATACCACGCTGGAAACACCAGTTCCCGTTAGATCACTGAAGTTAAGCAGTGTTGGGCGCGGTTAGTACTTGGATGGGTGACCGTCTGATACTACTGCGTTGCTGTTGGCGGTGGTGGGTGTGGTGAGCCCACACTTGTAGTTATTTACTACAAGAAACTATCCACCTAGAAACACTACCCGAATCGGGTAGTTGTCACGCTTACCCCTTGAGGCTCGCCGAAAGGGAAATGGCTTAATGGTATAAAAAAAAAAATTATTTTACATACATTAGTATTTTAAATTATTGATTTTCTACTGTAGGCTCATTATCTACTGTAGGGTGGTCTCTCTTATCTGCTTTAATAGAATCGTTAACGTAAGATTACCCAACTGTTTTATAACTAATTTTAAACCGTTTGAATCATTTCAATTTGTTTACACATTTGTTTTTTCATGTAAGTCGCGAAATGAACGTATCTTCTAGACGTTATGAGTACTTTGATCAATGATAAGATGAAAATAATTCGTTTAAACAATTTCACAATTATTTAAGTAATACGTGTTTGTTTAGGCCCGTACAAGAATGCGGTCATGGCCCAAACAGGGCCCAGGCTTGGCAAAACAAGGCCCTGGCCTGGTGATCTAGCCTGGGCCAAACTCGAATGAACCGCCAAATCTGGCCGGGGCCTGGTTACATTGTCAGGCTTGATGGCCCAGGCTTGGCTCTAGTTTATTATTGATTCCTAGCCATTTTTTATTTTCCTAATTAAAAGTCGAAATTAAGCAGAAATATTTTTTATTTCAATTTAAAGTTGATAAATTAATTAACTTATTCATTAGTTTTTCAAGTTGTGGTTCAAATTACCAAATTGTGGTATTTCATTGATTATCTCGCCGAATTCTGATTCTACCTCATCATCTGCATTATCATCATCTATATACAATCATTTTTTAATTTACGTCCGTCATATTTGTTTTATAATTTGAAGTTTGAAACATCATTACATAAATTAACAACATATTTACACCCTTGAATTCGAAGAAAAAGTTTTCTCAGTTTGAAGTTAAAAGTCACGTGCAATCTTAATGTGAAAATATTATTTATAATAATTAATATAAGTACTTACTTGCACTTTCACCGCGTGAATATGGGATACTGCCGATTTCTCGATGTCTCCGGACTCTTAGAGTGCTTTTTATTTTAGGCATTTTCATCAATTTAATTTCAATGATGACTTACATTTTCTTCATCGACCATCACCAATCACCACCATCACCACTAATTTCAATCACTCACTCTTGCACAAAATTTATCAATTAAGTTTGGCTCAGACTATCACTTAAATTTCCTTTCAAGAGACTTGAAGAATCTTGATTTTTGCAAAATTTTCTAATTTGTAAAGTTTTACATTTGAAACTTGCAAGTAATAAGAAAACAAAGAGAAAAAGACTACGCCATCTGTTATCAATTTTAGGAACTTTAGCACTAGCTGGGCCCAAGCTGGAGGCATTGCAAAATTCTAGCTAGACCCAGGCTAGGGGACCCCAGCCTGGCCCAAGTCTGGAACCGAGAAGAAACTTTGCAATTTCTGCACGGGAGTATATAGTTTACCTAAAAAAAGCAGGAGGAACATTTTATCTCACCAAATTTTAACCAGACTTTAATTTTTTTTGTCTAGGAGTACTTGTAAATGTTTAAACAAATTTAAATAATTTACACAAATTATATCATTGTTCTAATAGATCAAAGAACTTGTAAATTTTGGAGGATAAATTAATTCAGCGAGTTACCTGAAAAAACAAATTTTTGAGCAAATATAAATTATTTAAAGAATTGGAAATTAGTAAATAGATCACTGGATATTCTTGAATGACCGATTAATGATTATTTATGAACAAAATTAAAAAAGCGTTAATAAATCACAATATCAGGTACAATTCAAATTTGTCAGTTATGGGGTTACCTTTGGGGGGCCACAAGAGTGGCGTCAAGTCGATCACCCTCAAAAGGGCATAGCAGGATAAGCATGTGTGTGCTGATGGCATCACTTGGTAGTGAAATTCCCAGGAGTATTATCTCCCAGAAATGATTTTTATGGGGTTTAGGGGGGTTAGACGGAAAATCGAAAAAGTCCCCGAAAAAGTTAGCAAAAAGTATTTTATGGGACTCAATAGTAGGATGCTGGAAAAAATTTATGAACTTTTTTCCACAAACATGAGCTCAAAAAAAAATTTTGAAAATTTTGAAATTTTTTTTTATGGGTTTTGTTTTGAGCACCACTTTCATCTTTCACCAAAAAAATCTTCAATTCATGCCCTAAAGTATATTTGATCCCTAAAAGGATCTAAGAGGTAGAGCATAGTTATAAAAAATAAAAACCGTGAGTGCACCGTACACTGGGTGTTGAACATTGTGAAATGGGTGTGTGGAGCAACGACTATCACCAAAAAAAAATTCGGGTGCTTCCGAATTCAGCTGACACCCAGTTAAGAGTTCAAAATTTCACAATCTGGATGATTAATGTACTAAAAGAGTTCCCTTGTCTATTTGAACGCCTGTAGTTAGCCTACAATAATTGTAGTTACCAGGGCCCACCACGAGGAGGTTACAGTACGATTTTAAACGAACCAAGGTGCTCAATTATCGTGAGTCAATGCCTCTTACCGATCGGGGTTCTTCTTGGATTTCTGACCCATTTAGGGCCAGCGGAAAAAATGTATTCTAACAATACCTCTATCTGTGAGTGGTCTCAGTGGGTTCATCTGAAACTCTCCACTTCTTGATATTATTTCTAAAACTAGTGGTACAGAGACTGATGTCAACGACTTTCACCCTGACCGAGTTACGGAACGTCGGGGTGTTCCCCGTGTTAAGAATATCTAAATCAGTGGCTATTAGGTATACCAGTAGGACGTTAACTCTCGAGTTGATGTCCTTGCTGCCCAACAAAGTATGGTGGGAATTAGCATCGCATCCCATCAGAAGAGGAATACCCCGTACCTTGCAATATTCCACCAGTGTACATACCTCCACTTCTGGGCCTCAGTGCTGGATATCAGCCCTGCACCTGCCGACGTTCCAGCTCCCGCAGCTGCTCTACTAGCCTGCTGCGCTTGCCTCTTCAGTCTCCTTTTCGGGGAAGCGTTGATGCGTTTCTTCTTTTTGGGGGACTGATCGGCCTCTCCCGTTACCCAGAGGGACCGTCGATCCCTCAGCTCCCGAGCGAGCTGGGGGCACAGCCGCCACCTGAACTTGGCTTGCCGGAGATACAGATGGGAAGGAAAGGGTTATGTTCCGTTAAGACCCAACCCCTCTCCCCCTTCCGCCACCTCCCTTCCTCCTCCTTTTCCATTTTTGATGTTAGGCGTGTTCATTTTGATCCCACGAGAAGCTAGGGAAGTAAAAGTTCCGCCCCTGCAGAGCCCCGCATGCAGGGGTAAGACTAATTACTCGGGGAGGTCATCCGGTGTCCCAGAGAGGCCTTTAAGATACCTTCGTAACCCCTAGGTGCCAAAGTGCCACAAGCACGATCACTCTATACCCATGGCTTAGTGGGGTGGTCACATTAAGTGAGACACTCAATGTTCAAATATCTGCTTGCAGACCACCATAACAATCGGAGGGCTGTTTCTTGGTCGCTATGCGGGCCGCAGGTCATTCCTGTCCCGATTTCAAAGCTGTAAATCGGTTCGGGAGGGGCCTCGACCCAAGGACCCAGAAGGCGCGTGTTAGCTAGGCTCTTTCACCCTTCTACCATACCATCATTCATATCCATACACATGCAGGCCGTGGCCCTTTTGACCCCCATGTCAATGTGGCTAAAACAGTTGAAGTTTACGGAATAAATGAATATCGCTGAAACAGTTGGTGTCGAAACAAATACTGCGAAGCCGAAAAGGGCTTTCAACGGTAGGGTCTCAGTTCACCCAAATTTTATTTCTCCCAAAATTTATTTTCCCCAAAAATTCAAACATAGAAGTACGAGTTCGTGAGTTGGAAGTCCGCATAGTATAAATTCAGGAAAGTCGGTAATGATGAAACTAAATAAATAAATATCCAAAAGATGTCGCCGTAAATATGTTTCTTGAATTAAATAAACTCAGATATTAATAAAAATGTAAAGTTCTGAATGTTTTAGTTTCTGTAAAGTTTTCTCTCGAGGGGAATATATTTTTTGAAATAGATCTTGACAAAAAACATAAGGTTATGCAAGTTCAGGCTATGTTAGGGAATTCTCGCCGGAATTGGATATTTTACAACATAAGTAGTTGGTTCCTACAGAAAATTCACAAATTTGGCACAATACAAGTTTATGTTAGAGAATTCTAGCCGGAATTGGCTATTTCTCAAGAGAAACAGTTAGATCTTTAGGAAACTTAGAAATTCCTACAATTGGAGGTCATGTTAGAAAATTCTCCCTGGAATTGAATATTTTTCAAGAGAGATAGTTAATCCTTTAAGAAAATTTATAGATAAGAACAATTTGAGGTTATGTTATGGAATTTTTGCCGAACTTGGATATTTTTCATCAAAAACAGTTAGGTCTTTCCGAAAACTTGACAGTTTGAGCGATTTTAGGTTATGTTAGCGATTTCTCGTCGGAACTAGATATTTGACAACAGAAGCACTTGGGTCTTTTATAAAACTGGAAAATTCAAACATTTAAGGTTATCTCAGGGAATTCTTGCCGGAACTGAATATTTTTCAAAAGAAACAGTTGGGTCTTTTATAAAACTTACAAATTTGAACAATTTTAGGTTATCTTATAGAAATCTCGCTGTAAATGGATATTCTTGAACAGAAACAGTTAAGTCTCTATGAAATTTATAATTTCGAAAAATGTTAGGTTATGTTATGGAGTTGCTGCCGTAATTGGATATTTTTTATCAGAAACAGTTCTTTTCTGAAAACATAACAGTTTGAACAATTTTTGGTCATGTTAGCGATTTATCGTCGTAATAAGATATTTTATTACAGAAAAAGTTAAGACCTAACTGCTTCTTTTGAAAAATATGTAATTCTGGCGAGATTTCCCTAATTTAAACTAAAATTGTTCTAATTTGTAAGTTTTATAAAAAATAAACCTAAGTGCTTCTGTTGTAAAATATCCATTTCCGCGACAAAAAATCGCTGACATAACCTAAAACTGTTCAAACTGTGAAGTTTTCGGAAAGACCTAACTGTTGATGAAAAATATCCAAGTTCGGCAAAAATTCCATGAAATAACCTCAAATTGTTCTAATCTATACATTTTCGAAAAGTCTTGACTTAAGTCTCTAACATAACAACCCAGCTAACACAGTTACTAGTCCGAATAGTCACATAATTGTAACAAGATTAAAAAAACCAGTCACTGGTGACTTCCATGCTGGTCACCCAGTGACAATATATTTCCCACTCAAAGTAGTAACAAATTACAAGCGAAGCAGGTAACATTATCCCGCCATTGTAATCACATGCTTGTAACAAAGTGATGTTTGGAAACGCAACGTGCAATGACAGCTTAACCTCAAAATATACATCGTTTCGGAATTATAATTATGAATATTTTTGCAAAAATGTTGGAAAGGAACATAATTAAACGATAAATAAGTTCCAGAAAAGGGAGATAATATGTGAACAAAGCTTTTATAAAAAAACAGATATTTATCAGCTGAACCCTTACGAAAAAGAAATTACATTATAGAGGTTAGACCCAAAATGTATATGTATAAATGAAGATCGCTGCCGGCTGTTACCGCCATGTTACTAGTCTGACAGGGAACGGTTGCAAACAAGCCTCCCTAGTAAACTACGGCGATTATGCCGTTACCTGCTAGGAGACTGAGATACAAGTAACAATTCCTCTGATAACATGTGATCATTCAGGAACCTTTCAGGATGGTAACAGGTTAGCTGGGAACCTTAAATTGTGTGTACTTGTAAGTTTTCTACACATAAGACCCAACTGCATATATGTTGTAAAATATTCAATTCCGGCGAGAATTTTCTAACATAACCTTAAATTGTTCGATCTTGTAAGTTTGTTATAACATCCAACTGCTTCTGTTATAAAATATCAAATTCCCACGAGAAATCCCTAACATAACCTACAACATTTGTTCGAACTTGTAAGTTTTCTGGAAAATCTAACTGTTCTTGTTGAAAAATAGCTAATACCGGCAAGATTTCCGTAACATAACCTAAACGTCCTCTGTCAAGATATATTTGAAAAAATATATTTATAACCTACAATTTTTCGAATTCTTAAGTTTTTTAAAAAGCTTAAATTTTTGTATTGTAAAATATCTAATTCCGACGACAAATCGCTAACATGACCTAAAATTGTTCAAACTGTTATGTTTTCAGAAAAGAACTAAACTGTTTCTGATTAAAAATATGCCATTCCGGCAGGAATTCCATAACATAACCTGACATTCTCTGAAATTACAAATTTCATAAAGACTTAACTGTTTCTGTTCAAGAATATCCAATTCCAGTGAGATTGCTCTAAGATAAGCTAAAATTGTTAAAATTTTTAAGTATTCCCTGAGATAACCTAAAATGTTTGAATTTTTAATTTTTATAAAAGACCCAAGTGCTTCTGTTGTCAAATATCCAGTTCCGACGAGAAATCGCTAACATGACCTAAAATTGCTCAAACTGTTAAGTTTTCGGAAAGAACTAACTGTTGTTGATCAAAAGTATCCAAGTTCGGCAAAAATTCCATAATATAACCTCAAATTGTTCTTATCTATAAATTATCTTAAAGACTTAACTGTCTCTATTGAAAAATTTCCAATTCCAGGGAGAATTTTCTATCATAACCTCAAATTGTAGCAATTTCTAAGTTTCCTAAAAGATCTGTTTCTCTTGAGAAATAGCTAATTCCGGCTAGAATTCTCTAACATAACCTGAATTGCATAACCACATGTTTTTTGTCAATATCTATTTCAAAAAATATATTCCTTTCGAGAGAAAACTTTACAGAAACTAAAACATATAGAACTTTACATTTTTATTAATATCTGAGTTTATTTAATTCAAGAAACATATTTGCGGCGACATCTTTTGGATATTTGTTTATTTAGTGTCATCATTACCCACTGTCCTGACTATGCTATGCGGACTTCCAACTCACGAACTCGTACTTCTATGTTTTAATTTTTGGGGAAAATAAATTTTGGGAGAAATAAAATTTGGGTGAACTGAGACCTTACCCTTTCAACTCCAGGGAAGAAACAGACGTTACGAAAGAATGAACAAACAACGAAAAAACAAGTGAATGTTGCTGAAACAGCTGAAGTGACGGAATAAATGAATATCGCTGAAACGTTTCGTGACGAAACAAATCCTGCGACGCTGAAAAGGGCTTTCAACTCCATTGAAGGAACAGACTTTATTGAAGAATGAACAAACAACGAAAAAACAAGTAAATATTGCTGAAACAGTTGGGAATGAAGGAGCAAATGTTGCGACGCTACGAATTCTCAGAAGGGATGGCTCAGCGTATGGAGACTATACAAGGTACTTGCCTAACAATCAGACTGTCGAAATTTTCAAGTACATTTCTAGATTTTGAAGTATTCAGCGTCATTTTTGGCGATAGTCGTTGCTCTACACACCTATTTCACAATGTTCAACGCCCAGTGTACGGTGCACTCACGGTTTTTATTTTTACTAACTATGCTCTACCTCTTCGATCCTTTTGGGGATCAAATATGTTTTAGGATATGAATTGAAGATCTTTTTGGTGAAAGATGAAAGTGGTACTCGGAACAACACCCATACAAAAAAATTTAATCTTAAAAAAATTTTTTGGGGTTATGTTTGTGGAACAAAGTTCATAAATTTTTTCCAGCACCCTACTATTGAGTCCCATAACATATTTTTTGCTAAAAAATATCGGTCAAGCCGTTCTCATGAAAAACGACTTTTTCGATTTTCCTTCTAACCCCCATAACTCCCATAAAAATCATTTCTGAGGAATAATACTCCAGGGTATTTTACTACCGATTGATGTCATCTTATGATGAAAATATGGACCTGATCGGGACGGGGGCAGCACATGCATGCTTATCCTGCTATGCCCTTTATGATTGATTCTTATTCTCTGACGAATTCTGAGCAATATTCTGAAATACGAAATTATATGTATAATATTATCGCGTTTAAGTATTAGATTAAAAAAAGCTTACTTTTTCTCATGTTAAATCAATGAGAAACTTCATGTTCTTTGCGCAACCCCTAAATATTAACGTATTTTTCTCAAATTTAGAAAAAAAAATTTTTTTTGGGCCATTGAACTTCAATGTATAGTTTTAAATAAAATTGTAAATATAGAAACTGTTTTTTAATTAACACTTCTATTATACATTTTTATTTGTGCTAGCGTT
>CAKNYM010048058.1:19780-59684 GCA_932195095.1 Andricus curvator | reverse complement strand
TAACGATGTCATGAAAATGGTAAAATTGGAATTCGATTATGCCATTTTATTACGTGTTTGCCAGTTACACCCTATCAAGAATCCCGGACATATCACTGTAAAAAGTATGATTCCAGTTTAATTGAGCATCACTTTTTTAGCGTCCTGTTATAATGCCGAATCGTCTTGTTTTGAAACTATTGTTCGTACTATTTTACTTCGCTAACTTCGGATTGAAAAGTGGTACGTACTAGCGAACTAAAATAATGCACAGAACTGTTTTTAATTCCAATTTTGAATTGAGCGCCAACTGCAGCCAACCAGTGCGCGGCCCGAACGCAAGCGCAGTAGCAAAAGGCGCCAGCATTGGCATCACTGGTTTAGTGGCATTAGAATAGAGCCACCCGAGACTATATTTTTGGAGGACTGTTTCAATACCGAAAACTAGCTTTGAATGCGAATATCTATTTTGGATGTAAATTAAACTTGAATATCAACATAAATTTGGTAAAATCAGAGTTTGACAAATAGTTTTGAAAGACATACAATTTTTTGAGTTTGCAAAAAATAGACGATTGAATCACGAGACAAAGGGTCATCTATTAAACAGTATTACAAAGGCCATACCACGCTGAAAAACCCAGTTCTCGTCAGATCACTGAAGTTAAGCAGCGTTGGACGCGGTTAGTACTTGGATGGGTGACCATTCAAGAATACTGACATGAGTGCTGTTGGCACATCGTGGGTGTGGTGAGCCCACACTTGTAGTTATTTATAACTACAAGAAAAACCTAGAAACACTACCCGAATCGGGTAGTGTCACGCCTACCCTGAAAGGGAAATGGTTTAATGGTATATACAACAAGTATCCTGTTTTGCCAAGAGGATCGTGTTTTTTATGCCTTGAGAAGGACTTCTGCTTGAATCTATTACACAACTCGGAAGGTACAATATATTCCAGCAATTAAAAATTGAAAACACCTTGATAAAACAAGGAATAACTGTTTTAAATCTATTTGTATGTATTATTTTTTATTACAGGTGTCGCAGAGAAAGATTTGGCTCTGGAAATTTTACCTAATCTTTTTACACCAACACAAGTGTCCACTTCAGCAAAGAACATAGTTAAACAAGGAAAAGCAAAGGATAAACATTGAACAGAAAAGCAAAAGTGCTGCAAGCCTCCCACTCCAGAAATGGCTTCAGCCTTTATTCTTGAAATTCCAGTATGTTTTCCTATATTTAATTTTTTTAGACATACTGATTTATATTTTATAATTTTGTTTATATTTCACGGCTTAACTTTCACAAATACAAAATTTCAAGTATAAATTTTTTATTTCATAATTCTAAATATAGTATTGCAAAAGCATGAAGATCGGGGATTTTAACTTCATTGTAGTTCCGACGTTAAAGAATTCTTAGGTCCTGATACTCGGAACACAGCATTTATTCAAAATACTTTCTTTTTCCTCAGACGATCAATGAACTTGAAAAGTCATTGCGTAATCGAATGGAGAATCTGCGGTCATTTAAGTTGACGTTACAACAATTCGTGCTATTAATTGGGAATCTTAGACTGCATATCCTATGTGTACGTGAATGGCTATAAATATCGCATGGTTAATTTTATGGGATCTGTTAACCCCTGTTTCAAATCTTTCTACGCGCTCAAAGCCGAATATCCAGGTGACTGTAGGTGGTTCGGTACTTCTTACAGAAATACGTTTTCAGCGCGGAGGGCCATACTAAGTATCTACAAGCGACGACTTTGTGGGTCGACTTGCAGGGCATTTCATTACAATTATCAGATGGTTTAGAGCAGGTAGAATCTTCCGAACAATAAATTTCAAAACGTCGTAGGTAAGATAATAGCTGGAACTTTTTTTTATTTAAAAAAATATACTTCTAAAAGTTGTAAAAATTTAAAAAGAACGCTTTCTAAGAGTCAGCTGTTTCTATTCATTATTGCCAAAATGTTTGTTAAGTGTAGCATATGTTCAACATCTGTTTCAACAAAGCAAATCCAAATGCACTTAAAATACATGCACATCTATTTCCAAATATCGTTGTTCAGTAGAATCATGTGGCCGGTTTTATTAAAATAATAATTCATTGTAAAAACATTTATTAACTCATCAAAACTCTACACTGGAAAATTTTTGGGTGAGCAGCTCGCCCACGTGATAGAGCTGCAACACCAAATACGTTGCGCGCTACCCGCCCGCAGCTTGGTGCTGATCCTCACTCTTGTTGGGCACTCTGTGTGCCCACATTGGAACAGCTGTAGCCCCAACAGTGTTGGTACAGTAACGTCCCCTTTAGGCGGGAGAACGGCATCCCCAAGCCGAGTTTCGCGCGGAGTTTGTTTGATGCGACAAACGGTTCGTCGTAACATATGTTAGTGTTTATTTAGTGTTAATAGTGAACTTAAGAACTTTTTATCATGGATGACTTCCTACAGAAGAACAACTTCTTACATCTACGTGATGTCCTCACATGTAAGTAATTTCTCAATACATAAGCTTGCCTTTGTTAATAAATGCGTGCACATAACCTATAAGGTAGAAATTTTGTATTAATTTGGTGAGAAAGGTTAATCTTTTTTGATTGAGGATTTAACTGTTTTTGATTTAAAATTTAAATCTTGTTTGCTCGAAATATGAGCTGTTACATTTTTCATTCAGAATTTATCTTTTTGGGTTGAAAATTATACTATACTTAGTTGGACGTCAAACTGTTTTGTTTGACGTTTGCTTGGTGTTTGGTTGAAAATTAGTTGTTTTTTTATTGTTAAAAACTAATTTCTTTTAACTGATAATTAAACTATTTAATTTTTTGTTGAAAATGTCTCGGTTTTTGTGGAAAGTCCATCATTTCAGTACAAAATCAACCTTTCTGATTGAAAATTCATCTTTTTTGTAAAAAAAATAAAGTATCGTGTTGGAAATGCAATAGTTCGGTTAGAAAATCGTCCTTATTTTTGGTTGAAAATTCATATTTTCAGATAATATATCAACTATCAAATTTTTCATTCAGAATTCATCTTTTTCGGTTAAAAATTCACTACTTGCTTGGAAGTCGAACTACTTTTGTGAAAATAACATTTTTGGGTTGAAGATTAGTCATGTTATTTGAAAACTCATCTCTGGTTGAAAATAAATATTTTTAAACTCAGAATAAACTATTTTATTTTTCTTTGGAAATTTACCTTTATCAGTTGCAAATTTAAGTGTTTCGTTATAAATTCATTTGCTTTGTTGTAAATTTCTCTTTTTGGTTGAAAAGTCATCTTTTTGGTTGAAAAATCATCCTCAGTTTTGCTTGAAAATTAATCTTTTTGATTGAAATATCAACTATTACATTTTTCGTTGAAAGAGCTTAACTTTATTCGAAATTTGAGGAACACTTTAAAATTTTCAAACATATTTTAACAGTTCACTATAATGGTTTTGAATTTTAAAGCGTTTTAATTTGATTTCTCCAGAACATGCAAAATTATACAATTAAAAAGCAGAAGCCACCCAAATTAAAAATTTTATTTTGAGGTCCTAAAAAAACTTTTACTACTAAAAATCCAAAACTAAAAATGTACGAGCTTGAGCGATTCAAATTTAAATTAATGATTAAATCCTGAATTTTATACTCTGCTTCAATTTGTGTCTCTAATTTATAAATTTTTATTGGAAATTGTTTAATTTTGAAAAATTTATGTGGAGAAAAGAGTCTCTAATGTTCAAATCTTAAATTGCGATTTTGATTGTTTTATGTTTATAATCGGTCAAGCATTAAAAGGCTTTCTTTTTTAAATCATGCAATTTTAAATGGTTTAAATAAGAACCAAATAAACTTCCAATTTTTTAATATGACATTATTCTAATTTTAACCTTTTGTATTTTGCATTTTTTATCTGTAAAGGATTTTAATATAGAATTGCACAATTTGAAAAAAGCTTAATTAGTTCAAGTTAGCGTAGGTATAGCACCAGCCTTATGTCAAATTATAGAGTTGGTGTTAAATTTTATTTTTTCGCACTCTACTTTATATCTAGATTTTCAATTTTCATTTTATTAGCAACCTTCCACAATTTTTTGGTGACGATCACCAAATTGCATAGAGCAGAATGGAATGGATTAATATGATCTCTGCAATTCTTTAATTTGTGATTTTATTATTATTTGTTTTAATGTGTTCAATTTTCCGTCTTATTTCTCTTATTTAGCAAATGGTGTGCAGAGTCATGAATTTTTTCAGTTGAAAGACAGTGAAATATTATCGATAATAAAAGAACCTCAAGAACTGGTCATAGATTTCATATCAAAATACAATTTCCATAAAGGTCTTATGTCACAGAATGATCTTCAAAGTAAAGATATTATAATAGAAGAAATGGAGATAGATAATGTAGACAATAACATTAATGTAGAAATGCTAGACGCAAATTTGTCCTTCCCACAAAATCTAACAGAAGAACTAAATATTACAAATGAAGCAGTCGATACAGCAGGTGGTATATGTATTTATATATATTTATTTATTTATTCAAGCGATTAATGTAATCATACTTTTAGTTACTCAATTGTTAAATAATTTTAAAAAGTACTAAACACTTTATGTGTAATATTTTAATTATTTAATGGTTTTACTCAATTTAAACGGTAACACCATTTTTTGAGAACATAATTTAATGAAAAATGTTTTTTTTTCTCATTTATTTAAAAAGAACAAACTTATTTACTGTATTTAAAAATATTTACTGTAATAATAATTTATGAACTAATTATATGTTTCCAGATCTTCGCTACTTTTGTAATTCTCTTCTTGTTTCGCTCATTGAATATATTGTTGTTGTTTTTAGATGCATTTGCTTATAAAGAAAATGATCTATTTCACGTTTTAAATAGTACATTAGAAGGTAGAATTGTCTTAGGGAGATACAGAATCTCAAAGACACTTGATTACTCTAAATTAAAGAATATAGTGATCTTAGATCTATTAAAAGAAAATCCTGTGACATACACGTAAGTTTGATTATAAATGGCAAACAATCAATGGACTAATAAAACAAAGTTGAAAGCAGCATGTTATTTCTTTGCTCGTATGGTATTTCCATGTTGAAGAAGTGGAAGTCCAATTGCTTCTTTTACTTCTTAACCCCTCATGTTTTATTTATTTAAAAATGTATCTACACTAGATGACCCGATAGAGTGGATATTCATTGTACCTTTTAGTGTATTTTTTCCATTTTTTCTATTGAAAAAATTCTCATTAGTTTATTCATTTGAGATTGGGTATTTTTTGGTATTTGGAAAAAATTTTATTATCAAATTTTTTTGTGCTGTGTAGAAGTACATGTTTATTTCTTTAGATTGGAAATAGTATAAACTTGAATTTTGCTTCGTACTATGTATTTATGTTTGAGATCATAATCATAAATATCTATAGGGGATTGACGGGAAATTGAGCTTTCTCACTAAATCTAAACTAGTTCAAAATGACTAATTGAAAAGAAAGAAGACGATTACTGACTTTATTGATTATATTGTTCAAATAATTATTTGCGTAATTATTATCACAAATTTTTCAGTGGCTTCTTTCGCAAGAAGTCATCCAGCACCAATTTCGCTAATCATTAATTACATGCACGTTTTTTTTTTAGTTAATTTAAACTAATTCAGACTTAGAGAGCTGGCTCAATGAAGTAGATACGAAATTAAGTGTTTTAAAACCTATATTACTTGTTTTTTATTTTATATTTGTCTGTTGTTTACAGGATTAAACCTGAACAGTTTCTCAAGCTTCAGCAAGAAATTATTGAACTATTTCCAACAGAGGATAAAGATTTATTCTATATCGCATACTACAGAAATGAAGACGGGCAGGTTGTGAGTGCTCGAGGTTGTTTGTACAATCATTACAAACTTATTAGAAAACAATTGAGGCTAGCGGGTATTTTAACGGACTCCTTAGACGAATCAGATCTTATTTCTGAATCGGAAGGAACTGAAGGTTACTAACAAAAAAAATATTTTACAGAGTATTGTATTAAAGAAATTCGTTTTTGCGATTAATTTTTCTTGATCCTGTGTTGTTTTTTAGGAAATGAACTGTGTGGCCTTCAGTGTCTCACCGATCAAAAAAGAGATAACTATTCAGCGGAGGATGTTATTCGTGAATGGGCGAATAGCTATACTGAGAGATTAAAAATCCTTACGGGCAATAATAAAAAATCGGACACGTCGTCGTTACAAAAGTATTGGAAAAGCTTTCCCTGCTTAAAACCTCCACTCGGAATAGCATTAGTAAGCATATATTCTTTTACATATTTGAGCCTTTTACAATAAAAAAAAGTATAAATCATTTATCATTTGTAATTGATTAACAGGTCAAGTATTTTAATTAATTTATTGATCAACGTTTATTAACACATCTCATTGTACAAGGCTGAATTTTCTGCAAATAATTTTCATGTAGTCAAAGGACATTTCGAACATCCTTGGTGGAAAAAAATTTCACAAGAATGTACAACATTTCTACAACTGTAATTTTTTGGTAAAAAATGTACTTTTTTCTAATAAAATGTACAAAACTTAACCAAAAAACACAATTAAATGCAAATAGTTCATGTTTTTCTTGTATTTTCTTGTGGAAAAGTAAGAAGATTAACAATAAAGTATAATTTTTTACAATTCAAAAATGTGTATAACGTTTTATTCATATTTTTTTTTACTTTGTTGTAAAAATCTACAAGGTATTACAGAAAACTGCAGGATTTTTTATTTTTTTTTATTTGGGTGTTTGTCGTCATAAAAACATTTTTAATTTTACTTAAATTATTGTAGAAAATTACTAATCTTTCCAAGAAAATACAAGATTTCGCAAAAGTTGAAATGTTGGAAAACTATACTGAAAATTATGTTGTAAATACTGGTATTTTATTGTAGAAGTGTATAACCCTGGTGGACATCTTTTTTAAAAAGAGTTCAAAAAACTCAAAACATTTTTACAGGGATCTACAAATAAATATAATAAATTACAGAAAAGTACAACTTTTTCTATTATTCTGACGAAATTTATATTATACTTTTTTTGTATTTTATTTTATATTGTTGTACTTTATTGTAGTTTTAATTTCCTAAAAGAATTAAATCAGCACTATATAGTGCTGACATTCTACATGATTTACTCGAAGGCTTTGGTCGTTACGAAGTGAGTTACGTTCGGTATGAATTAATATTTGAATCTTGATCAGAAATGTTGTCTTTAATTTTTAATGCTCCATTAATTTTTGGGGATCTTGTTCTTGATAAGAATAACAAGCATTGGAAATTATTTAAATTATTAAGGAAAATACTTATTTTAAGTTTAAGAAAAAGCATCACAACTGCTGATATTTAAAGTGTGGATTTACTTTAAAACCCAAGCACCATTTTATGTTGCATTATCCGACGAACATAGAAGTAATAGGAAGGAAAACCCTGTCCATCAAAAATATACGCAAAAGTCACATTCAATCGGAGAAATATTTGTTATTTCTTATTAAGTTTACTATTTGACAGTAGTTAAGTTTACAAAATTGTGTAATAACAGATTGATTAATAACAGATTGTAATAACAGATTGATTTTACAAAATATTCTAGTTAAATTTACTAGTTTTTATTCGTTATACTGACAATGATATTCATAGTTAAGATAACCGTAAAAAGTAGTTGATAATACCAGTTTTACTAGTAACTGTAACCAAAATTTATTTTGTTAGTTTAACTAGCTGAGCCTAGTAATCCTTCTAACGAAACATGAGAACTGGTAAAATCCTAGTAAACCATTACCAGTTTTTTTCAGTGTAGTGAAAGAACGCGATTGTCTAACATTTTGTACTTCATTTGAACAACGATATCAGGGTAGTGTAAAATTTGCAAATAGATGACGTCACCTCCACCAAAATAACGTGTATACAAGTGATTACTCCAAAATGCAAAAAAATATATATATTTATAGCCTTAATCTATTTTACCTTACTTCAAAGTCATAATTGAAATTCAAAATCTTTATTTTGAGAGAAATCAGTGATGCGGGATTTAAAAAAAATCACAAGCAAAATACACAACAAAATTAAAAAAAAAGTAAATAGCAATTTCAAAAACAAATTTCAACAACAAAATTCCAAAAAAATTTCGAAAAAAGTTATTTTTTAATTTTCCCTCAAATTTCAAAAAAAAAATCGAAAATTCCGCTTTTCTCACTTTACACCCTGGGAAAAAAGTACGATGAATAGACGGACGGGCCCTCGACCGAAACTCTTAAGAGTTTCTGCTCGGGGTTACGAAACCCTGAAAATGAATTATAAAACCAGTACCGCCGAGCATACTGATAAATTAACGCATGTCTTATTTACATGTTATAGGCTCAAAGTAAATTACGAGTTATACTATATACTTTTGATTTTATTGACTTAGATATAAAGAGGAAAGGGATCGTCCATATATTACGTAAGACGTTTTTCTTTTGTTTACATCGTTGTGTAATTTTCAACTTCACATCAATTTTATTCTCGTCTTTATTTAAACAAAAGAAAAACGCCTTACGTAATATATGGACGATCCCAAATAACTAACTCGTTATTAGAGCGCATGCGAAGCGCGCGATGTGCCATATGTATGAACTGGTGTACAAATGATATTGAGCTTTTTTCACAATGAATAATAATAATAATAATAATGTTATTTGTTTGTACAAAGTTTAGTGGTTATTGAAGAAAGTATCTTTTTCCCAGAAAAACCTTCGAAGTGGAGAAAATTATGTTGCGTAGCCACGTGGATGACCAATAATAGCATTTTTTCCATATGTAATGAAGTTTCTCGTATACGGGGTACGCACAAGTTCCTAACAGAAAACCACATTTCCTACCGATACTACTTTTTATCATGATTTCGACTAAGACGGACAACTTTCCGCATCCACTTAACTTTAAAAATGTTTGGATTCTGACATTCGTAAAAATTCCGTATCAATTAGCATTCGAATTCATTTTCTATAACACACAATTGGCGGATTCTACAGAAAGAAATTCCGATTAAATTCCTACCTAATTTGGGTAAACCCTGATACATTTGGAAAAAAAAGGTGTAAAATGTGATTGAAGTGATAGATATATGTATCATATTATTATATTCACCAATAAAATTAAAGATGACCACCAAGGTGAAGACTGGCGTATGAACAACCCTCATTTTTTCAAACTGAACAAAAATTGGTTAAACAAACTGAATAATAATCTGGTGGATCATTGGAGTATTTATACTGTCGTCGTTATCTCATGAATGCCAGTAAGACCCAATCTTATCTTTCTGAGATTTTTTCATTTCATTACATAATTTGAAGGAGAGAAATGTAGTTACCAAATTCGTTAGAACTGACATCGCAAATTATAATATTATCTACTACGTTTTAATGTAACCTTGTTTCGACATGAAAACGCTAATATTTGTTTTGCGAAATATCTGGAAAGAATTGGAAAGGCGGATATCACTATTTTAAATTTGTGGTCAAATAATTTAGAAATCGTTCAATCAATTTTTACATTCACTGGAATGTCCTATCGTTTGAAAAGGATGTTTTTTTGACACGAATGAAATTTCCTCTATAATTCAAGGCCAAGAAGATTTTCATTGCTCTGAAAAAGAATCTTTACGCAGCAAACATTATCTTTTTGTGACACTTTTCATTTGTTTGCTGAGCCAAATAGAGGGTTTCTCGCTAATGCCTTCCCAGTGGACACACTACTCCTAAAGTTGTCCTATAAACGTCTTTCGACTGACGTGTGGACCTTTTAAAGACATGAAAAGATCGAAAGGATGGTTTAAAAACGTCAAATCAAATGGCATAGAGTTTCATTCTAAGGACGTCTTTAGGATATCCCGGGGTCACTGGGTTATTTTGGGTTTGATGTTTCTTTCTAAAATCCATTCAATTCTGTTTGTGTAAAAAAATATATTCACATGGTTCAAAACAAGACAGACAGGAGGATGATACTTTTATTTTAAGCCAACTATTTTTGGAGTGTAATTGAGCCTCTGGATAGTGTAAGGGCATATAAAATTCACATGGCCGTTCCGGTTGACCCCTGTTATCTTTAAAATCGATTTTGAAAATTAAATTTTTGAAACATATGGCTTATAGACTTCCTACAAAGCCGTATGTTTCAAAAATCCAATTTTCAAAATGTTCCCGGTTTGGAACGCTCCGATCGTAATTTCCGGTAAATTACTTTAAATTTTGACGCCCTTCTCCCTTCTTAGGGCCCCAAAGATGCCCTAAAAAATGAAATTGACAAAATTGCGCAAATTGAAGTATATGCGAGCTCGGTTTTTCTGTTTTTTTTTTTTCATAAATCATTTTCATTCAACAAGTAAAATGTTTTCAAAGGATTTTTAACTAACTTTTAATTTTGAAACCATTTATTCTTATTTTTTTATTTGGTTAACTTTTTTCACCTATTATTAAATATCTACATCATTCAGATATTACTACCCCATTCTTTGAAAGATTTGTACTTGTTTAAAAACTTCTTCTTTGTTCTCAATTTCTTTGTTTTCAATAATTGCTATTTTTCAAACAATCTTTTCACACTCTTCATGAAAAGCTTGTTCTTTGAGTAAGATTTCATTCTATAAAAATTGCATTCAATTTTGTCGTTCTAAAATTATTTCTTTCATTTTTCCTTTAAATTACCCTGCAGATTGGTGGGTATTGGTCCTGTTGGAGCTAAGAGTAAGTTTTGTTTTTTCATGTTCAATTTAAAATAAATGTTTTGAAATAATAATAGTTGTTTTAAGAATTTGTATAACATTTGAATATTCAACGATAAGCGATACACTTAAGCGAATTTGGGAATAATCAGATTTTTTAAACTAATTTCCATACAAAAAGCATAATTAGGGGAGAGTCGGGTAGTACAATTTTCTAGCAACAATTTGCAACTAGATGTATAAGAAACAAACTTGCTGTAAAAGAAAAAAAGGCAATTGAAATTAGGCCTAAAATAGGTTAAGAAAAAATACTGTCGGGTAGCCCCGGACACCGAGATTTATTTTTAAATTTAGGCATTTCTGAAAATAGCAAGTATAATTTTATTAAAAACATTACTTTAAAACTACAAGAACCCTTACACACAAAACAAATACTCACCGATTGTAAGGCAATCAGTACAGATGTAGGTTATTACAGTCTTAATTCATTTAGGTTATTAGTGTCTATTTATCATTTGACAATTCTTGACAGAAAGCAAATGAAATCAAACTTGAAAAAATCTGTCTTCGAAATGTCCGGGGCTACCCGACTGTGACATTTTTCAGTAAAACTGCTATAAATAAGAAAATAAGAGAAATAATTAAACAAAAATTGCGGATCACAAAGTTCAAAAGTGAATTTATGTATCCCAATAAAAATCAACCTAATATTTTGTTTAGTTTTGCAAATATTTGATCATAAAAGTTGGTTTATATTTCACAAAATGCACTTGTTTTCTAGAGACAAAATATTTAGACCGGATTATTTTGTAAGAGATATGAGTCCATATTTTCAAAATAGCACTTCAAGACAATTCTGAAAGATAAAAATGATGATTTATCTCCGGAGATAGTACAGTTACTTGAAAGTCATGAGTATTCGGGGCTATCCGACTCTCCCCTACTCCTGAATAAATTATTTGAACAATTTGATAATGGTATTAACAAACAAGATATTTAATAATAAGAGACAAAGTTAACCAAATTAAACAAAAAAACTAGAATTTTCTATTTTTTCTTAAGCAAAAGTTACAAGTAAATATGAATTAATTGTTTAAACAATTCGCAAATTATTGAAAGAATAATCACTTTTTCATGTCAATCGCTTTAGAGTACCTATTTACCGCCTCCACAAGGATGTGAAGGTCCTCTTTCGAGGAAGCAAAGAGTTTAAGGTCGTCCATGTAGAGAAGGTGGTTGACCTTATATTCCCTTTTTTTCGGCGGGCCACATAGGTATCCAGAGCTTTTGCCTCGGAGCACAATAGATAGAGGCAAGAGGGAGATGCAGAAAAGTATCGGACTTAGAGAGTCTCCTTGCAAGACCCCCCTCTTATATGTGATATAGCTTGTAGTCACTTGTCTTTTGTCAGATGTTATCACAAATCTTGTCCGCCACAAGAGCATAAGCTCTTTTATGCATCACATTATTTTTGGATGCACCTCCAGGCACTCAAGAAGCTTAATAAGTAGCTTATGGTTCGTGTTATCGAATGCCTTACGGTAGTCAATCCCAGCCATGGACAGATTGCGTCGATACCTGATCGAGTCCTGGGTGATACACCTGTCTATTAACAGGTTCTCCCTGCAACCTGCCAGACCTCTCTTGCATCCACGTTGTTCAACTATTGCACTCCATACCGGCTCTATAGATGTTGATATCCTCTCTTTGAGGATGCCAGTGAATAGCTTGTAGCTGGTGTTTAGACAAGCTATGGGCCTGTAGTTCTTTGGACTTGACAAATCTTCGGTCTTAGGGATCAATACCGTGCGTTCTTCCACTAGCCACTGCGGGACGGGTTGTTCTCGGTTTAAGAAAGTAGTAAATATACGAGCTAGATGTTGATGCGTAGAAGTGAACTTCTTCCACCAAAAGTTGTTGATTTTATCTGGCCCTTGCGCTGAAAAGTTCTTAGTTCTAGCAATAACTTTCTTCACTTCTTCAGCAGTAATTAGTGGACACTCTTCCTCTGGACTTTGTAACCTTTGCCTTTGGCAAAAGTTACGAAAGAGTGATATATCTAAAGCGTCTTCATTTAGCTGATAAGTATCTCCATATACTGACTCCCAGAAGACTTGAACCTCTTGTCGACTAGGCGGATTTTTAACGGCACGTCACGTTTTAGTGAACAGACGCGAAGGATGAGTAGAAAAGGTGGAATTTTCTTTGGTATACAGAAGAGGAAGGTTATGCTGGCCAACTCTATATTAGGATTGACTAACCCACTCCAATTGTCTGAGAACCATTTGTCTAAATGTTTTTGTAAATCTTTGGGTGGTTTTCCCTTTTTTAGCTGGATGTAATCAATAATAGTCTGAGGGATGTTATACTGGGAACTCTCCACTGGAACTTGGGAGGCAGATGAATCATCATCATAATATTTCCAATGATTTTACTCATAAAACCGTACATTCATTTTGTTCACCGATTTTTCTCCGTGCATCCTCCTCGGAGCGATTGCCATCCATGAGAATGACACTGGCTCGCAGTAGAACCGCGGTAAATCACACCTACGACCACGTCTCACGACGTGGTATGGGTGGCCACAGGTAAGACGAAATCACCACGACCGGCCGGCGAAGCCCTCGTGTGTCCTGAGACCATGGAGCGACCCAAGAATACTTTTTACTTCTCCTTGACTTTGATGTTGTAGTCATCCTCAGCCGAAAATTCGATGACGAATATATGTCGCCTCTTGAAGTTCTGGAGAACGATGTCAGATCTTCAATGAGTAAATGGAGACTACTGTCCGAAGCTCGTAGTTCCTTCGGTCTATTCGACAGGGCAGGGTCGCGGCTGATGCCGTAAAAACGAAAAAGATGGTAGTCAAGAAATCTTAGGGCCACTCGGAAAAATGTTTTGCAGTGCTATTAGAAGGGTAAAAAATGGCCGACATAGAAGATATCCATGAAAATCCTAATAGGCCAAGCCATAGTTTTTTATATTGGAAGTTAAATATCGTAAATGGGCATACAAATTCATATTACTGTAAATTAAAAATATATATATGACCGCCTGCAGGCCGGCTTGTAGCATGCAGGTACGGTCTAGTGCTTCGAAACCGTTTTCGTAAGCTATATGCGTGCAATTCAACTAAGATGTTGTAGCCAGAAATGTAAACTAAAAATTTTCTTTCAACTTGACGAATTAAAAAATGTAAGCCTGTTTTCAGACGACTGACGCTCTAGTTTAGTCTGGAAAATAAGTTAACGCAAACAAAATATTTTTAAAAAAATGCGCTTCTGTATCTATTAAAAGACTGGTTGACTCGCGTAATATGGTACCCTGAATTTCAAAGGCGCGAGTTATTCCTTGCAATTCCATCTATTAAATAAATGTTCTGTACCTGCATTAACGTCATCTCCTGAATCTATTTTGAAGTTAGGCTTACAGTACACAGTGGGTTTCGATGGAACTCAACCCAAAAGGTCTTGCCCCTTAAGATTTTTTTCTGTTCTCATTACTATGGTACCTCACGATTATTTTGAGGTTGAAATAAAAAAAATCGTTGCAGCCATTTTTGAAAAAAATATTTTTGAATTTCATGGAAGGGTTATTAAGTTCAGTTTTCTGGAAATAAGACAGAAGTGATGAATGATTGGTTCCTCATTTCCTCTAAAAAATAATATATTTCGTCCCGGAGAGATTCTGCGACTTTAAGTATAGAACCCTGCCTAATTTAAAATTTATTCGGTCTTTAGTATTAATAATTTCATTGAAATCAATTTTTCTATTTTTAGTATTACTAATTTTATTTTATTTATCTATTCTAAATCTTCTTTTGTTTCACTGACTCTGCGTCGCTTTTTGTTTTTTAAGTATGCGGTTAAGATTCCATAGTGCTGACAGGCAGGTTTCAAAACGTCACAAGATAAACCAAGAACACACGATGAAAATCATCGACGAATTTCCTTATTATGCTTCGGAAAAAATAAGACGTGATTCGTGTAGGGGGAATTGAGTGTTTACGGGGAGAAAATGTTTCATTATGATGTTGATGACAGTCGCTTGTCCCTAGTTACGTGCTCTACCTGCAAAAGAGATGTATAAAGGACTATGAAAGATGATACAGAAAAAAGCTTAAGACTACCAGACTTTTCTGATATACTGCTGAAGAGAATCATTAGATTGAGCAGCAGCAATACATTATGTGATTGTCGTGTGTGTCAACTGGCAAGAACACCATCTTCTAAAAATTGCAAAAAGGGTAATATTATGCCCAAAGAAAGAGCATATTACCAGAAATCACGAATAAATAAATCTGAGGTAAGTTAAGAAAAGTCATGAACTAATTTCTTTCTAATATTTTCTTCATTCCTGTGGCTTTCCTATACCTTTTCTGAAATTCCTTTCTTAGGTAAAGCGAAGACTCCTGTTATCGAAAGACGCTGGAGCTACTGCTTTTCCTTAATTGGAAGAGGCATACCTTATAGGTTCAAGTTGACAACTTGCTTAGATATCCTGACGAACTGTATAGTAGAATCGGGTATCAAAGTTAGAGAACAAGTCGTCTCGCAAACGATTGCATGTTGTACAGACATGGAGGGCTTCATCTAATACATACAAGAAAAGCGAAAAGTTTATGAAGTTCACTTCAAGTTTGGAATCGACAGTGGATTCGAAGTGTTTAACTTATATTCCTATTCGATAAAACCTTTTTTATTTTTGACAATTGCACAGTCGATTCAGTTGACCAGAGTGTGAACAACACGAGCTGCAACAGAAAAACTAAGACGTGGTCTATGTTCCTGTTTTACAACATGATCAATAAAGCTGCATACAACGCTTATGTTGTATATCTCTTCAATTACTTTAAGAGAAATAAGGACGGACCACAACCTTTGTCAAGATTGGAATTCTTGTTCAAACTCGCTGATGAACTTACATTCCCATGGATGCACGAAAGGCTTCAAATCCCGCAGTTGCCCAACACAGTCCGAACCAGCATCAGAAGAACATTGAAGATTCCTGATATTGAACTTCCGATTCAAGAACGACAAGAAGATAATTTAAAGAAACGGTACTGCAGTTTCTGTTCGTACAAGAGACGAAGGATGTCGAGGATGATTTGCCACAAGTGCAAGAAATCAATATGTGGGGAGCACAGCAAACACGTGTGTATTTCTTGCCTATAACCTTCTTTTTGTACCATTGCAGCACTTGTTTTTATATTTGTCCGATTTGTTTTATTCGATTCTTTTCATTATACCGGCACACAAAAAAACACTTTTCCGATCTACAGACGCGACACATATATTCTCATGTATTGTGACCCGCTGAGCACGAATCCAAAGTCCGTTTGACCCCAGCACATCTGGGTCAAGGGCATTTTAAGTTTAAATCGACAGAAAAGTCGTTTGGGTGATCACTTTAGCGTTTATAGTGTTATTTACCATGTTATGGTCAGAAAGGAGTCTTGCGTGCTTAGAGCGTCCCGATTGTAGCAATACTCCGGCAGAATGTAACACGAAATAGAGATGTGGGTTTTTAGTCGCGAAATAGTAGGTTTTCTGAACCAAATTCATATCGGATTGATATGGAAAATAGGAATCTTCCTTTGTGATTTCCTCATTCTTGTTCATCATCTGGATCACTTCGTCCGCTAAGTTTTCAGTGAAGAGCCAGTCTAGTAAAAGGACTTCTTCTGTCATCCACACCAACTTTGTAAATAATCCGATGGTTAGTAAACTGGCACAATCATGATAACGAGTTCTAAGCGTGCTCACTCGGAGATAGCTCCTCTGATGGAGAGAAAATTTCGCGAAGAACATGTCAACTGCTGACACCATCTTATTGTAAGTCATCTAGGGCCCATGTTTCGTAAAGGGATTTCGGTGGGAAGATGTTCCCGGAATATTTGAGGGTTTTCATTTGCGCCAAAATCTTCTTTTTGATTTTATCAACATAGGAGTCGATCTTTAAGTTTGCTAATCGATTTGCAGATAAAAGTAAGACTGCCATCCAGTGTGCGTCTTCTTTATTGGCTGTTCCTATCAAGGGTTGAGTTGTTGCAGTTCCGTCCGGTTTAACATCAATAATGTTCCACGGGTTGATCGATGCATCTTTTTTGCCAATCATGACGTTGTAACTGACCCAGTCACTATCCAATTTTGCTACGATATTGACAAAATAAGCATGAAGGAAAGCTTTCACTTCATGAACACTTAAAGTATTGGCATCTAACCATCCTTTGATTACCTTCTCGATCTCTTCTTCTTCAACTGATCCCTTGGCATAGGTGGCAGATGGCTTTTTCCCGACGTTGTTTTTGAACCAATCTGAGGGGTACTGTGACGGCGCTGTAACAGACGGTGTATTGACAGTACATGCTGTGTTGGTCTTCACTCTCACAAAACTCGACATGATAACAGGATAGCTAAGGTAAATCTGTTACTATAATTTATGTTTTTTGGGTCGCTGAATCCGAATCCGGGGTCCATTTGAACTTATCGAGTCAAGGTCAAGGTAATTTCAAGGTCAATTTCGTTCATTTTTCTAAAAACAAATTTCGGAAGATTTTACGTCCAGATATGTATGTTTGTATTTTTCTATGAAGACCTCTGAAGTCATTTTAAGGTCATTTTATTTAAATGTATAGATGGTTCATATGGGTAAAATATGGCTACATGGGACTAAACTACTATACTAATATGTTGTGGGGTCGCTAAATCTGAATCCGAGGCCCGCTTGAGCTCATCGAGAGAAAAAGGTGTAACTGTTCCAAAATTTAACCCAACAAATCAGGACTAAACGAGAGTTACGGTATGGTATTTTGGAATAGCGTTTATTCTTTCTTTCGCCTATAATGTTTTCTTTTATTGTCAAAGGATCTATGCAGTGGATTTCTAGTTTTCTTCGAACTATCACCATCTTCATCGCCAGGTACTTGATCTCTCTTTAGCAGCCAGCAGTAGTCAGCCAACATATTCACGTCCCATTTTCCTTGCCATCGAAGCTCAGCGTCTTTTAGATCTTGATGGAAACGCTCCCCTTGCTCTTCGCTGTAATCGCCGAAGTTCTCAGGAAAATAGCTAATATGAGAGTCCATGAAATGGAGTTTGAGATTCATCAAACATCCCAAGCTTTGAGAGCTCCTCGCCATATTTGCTACGATTGCTTTGTAGTCATTACTTCTGTGATTTCCTAAGAAGTTTTGAGCAACATCTCGATCAACATTTTACGGATCTGAGGTCCATCAAATACTCCTTCCTTCGAATTAGCATCACTTATATCCAGGAAATTGATTTGTCAAGTATTGAAAACATGTTCCTTCTTTATTCAAAACTTTGACGAATTGTTTCATAAGTCCAAGTTTTATGTGCAGAGGCGGGAGCAATACTTTTGATGGATCAATTAAAAGTTTTTGAAATACATTGTGATTTCCAGGTTCAAGTTGTTCTCTTGTTGGCCAAACCTTCTTCTTGTAATGTTTCGCGAGATCCCTGCTATTCCACAAACACAAAAAGCAGGGATACTTTGTATATCCTGATTGTTGACCAAGGAGAATGGTTATGATTTTCAAATCACCACAAAATTGCCACTTATGTTTGTCATATTTGATTTTCTCCAATACATGTTGGACGTTTTCGTAACTTTCTGTTAATTGTGTTGAATGTGCCATTGGTAGACTTGCGGACTCATTTCCATTGTTAAGCAGCACTGCCTTAAGGCTTTGTTTTGACGAGTCTATAAACAATCTCCATTCTTCTGAAACGTAAACGTCCTTTGTTAGTTCATTCATTAAACCGTTAGCATCTCTGCAATATACCAACATACCTTCTTCATCTTTATTGAAGTACTGACGGAGCTTCTTTTCTCGATTCCTGTAGAAAGATGACTTCGTCCCCTGTTCTACCATTCCACGGCTCTTCAACTCAGCTGCCATATATTCAGAAGCATCTTTAGGAAGATCCATGCTCCTGATAAAATCGTTTAAACTATCTTGGTTGAATAGTTTTAAAGATTCATATTTTTGCTTTCTCCGCAATTTTGGCACATATTTTTCATTTTCATCATCTTCGTATGAGCAGTCGTCAGATTCTTCTTCACTGTCTAAGATCACCTCTCTGTCTGTCTCTTTATTTGTTGAAGCTTCATTTATCATTGAGCTCGTATCCATATTTTCTATAGCAGACTCTAGATTAGATTTTGCAGTTATGACAGAAGACACTATTGCATAAGATATTTTTCATTTGTTTTTAACGTTGAATCCTTTAACTTTTTTATTGCAAATATAACAGTCTTTTTCAGATTGAGGTATTGACCACATTACCGGTGAGGAGTATTTTAACATTTCATTGTTTTTCATTTTATTCCAACGTAAAAGCATATTGTAACAAGCACAGCAAATGCTATCTGGAGCAAATGTTTCATTTTGAAGGGAAAATTCTTTTTTATAATATTGACGATGTATGTTTCTACATTGCTCATTCATTGACATACGGCAAGTGATGACTTCATATTTCCCACAAACGTAGCAAAAAACATTTTTATGGCTGTTGCAGTCATGGCTGGTAAAAACATGATTAATTGTTGTAGCTTTATATTCTTCATCAGTTGAATCGCCAACCAATAAAGGGTGGCGGTAGCTGGATGACAACGATTGCGGGCCCGTTTCCTCACCCTGACCAACCGCCGATACTGGGCATCCAAAACCCTGCATCGTACTTTCTCTCGTGTCGGCCATGACGGTATTATGCCTTTACCCCAGGGCTTAGACGGAAAATAAAAAGCAAAACAAAAATCCGTTTTCCGCCGTCACCACGTGGAGGTGCCCTACGCGATATAAGTTTCCTGAAGTAAGCGGTGCGAACTTGACACAGAAAAAACAGAAGATAAACTTTACACAAATATCGGTTAAACTTTCTTTTGTTTTTCCATGACAAACACATGTATTTTGAAAAACGCGAAGTTGGCTGAACAAAACTTTATTGCTCTAAAAAATTGTCTGCAACAAATTTTATTCTTAGTTTTTTCTGTGGAGACAAGATAATTTGTAACCAAACATATGTACTAATTTCTGACTGTCTTAAATAAACTGTCGTGGGGATAGCGCTTGAAGGTTATTGTGCACTTGGGATTTTAGTTCTGATTTGTTGTGTTAAACGGGCTTCAGATTCCAATTCACTCACCCAAAAACATGTAGAAGTCAAATTTTGGATCGGTAACATCTTTTTCTTCCGATCTAATTTTGATATGACCTTGATCTGACCTTGCCCTTGGCACACTGGGGTCATGCGGGCTTTGGATTCAGATTTAGCGACCCCCAAAACATATTAGTATAGTAGTCTAGTCCCATCTAGCTATATTTTACCCATATGAACCATCTATATATTTAAATAAAGTGACCTTAGAGGTCGTCATAGAAAAATATAAACATACATATCTGGACGTAAAATCTTCCGTTCTTTCAGAATCTGCAGTCAGAAATTTGTTTTTAGAAAAATGAACGAAATTGACCTTGAAATTACCTTGAACTTGACTCGATAAGTTCAAATGGACCCCGGATTCGGATTCAGCGGGTCAAAATACGTGAGAATATATGTGTCGCGTCTGTAGATCAGAAAAGTGGTTTTTTTGTGTGCCGGTGTTATTTTTCCTACTAATAGTATCTAGTATGTTTTCTAGTTCAACTGTTCATTCTCTCATTTTTTCTTAGGTAATAAGTATTGAAAGACTTATAAGTTATGTGATTTCTCTATAGGACATGAGTTCTGTGATTTTTTAATTTCTACAAAGAGAAAAAAAAATCTAAATGGTACACGATAGACTGTAAAAGTGCCAATTTACTTAAAATAAATAAAGTCAATATAGAGCCAATTTAAAGAAAAGACAAAAAATTTATAAATAATTTATAATTATTGTAGTTTACAAATTACAGTTAATAAGTAAAGTTAATATTTGAAAGCATGTGTTGTGGGTACATTCACCAAACTCTTAGCCTAATAATTAATATACAGCTCATCATACTTGTACAACTTAATTTCAGCAGGTTTTAATGATATGTGCGTCTGTGAGACGTATATTTAGTAACAAGCAATTTTTATTATAGTTAGTATTCTAGGGTTAAATAAACTATATCTCCCTGACTTTTTTTCGCGGTTTTGGTTTTCAAACCAGTCAAGTCAGCAACGGACTACAGTTTTTCCTCGTCAAATCATCGTCGGAGCCAGCGGAATAACATCGACTTCAGCGAAATCCGGACGTAACAGTAAGGGTACGCGTCTACCACACTTTAAATTAATACTGTCCATAGACAGGTTCTACAGAACGTAAACAATATTACTATGGTAATCATAACCGGTCATAACCATCTATAAAAAGAAAGCCACCATGGTCCAACAAACTATTAGGTATTTTAACTTCAATCACCAGCTAACTTCACTTCGTTGAGTTCTGAGGGGAAAACAATGAGGTTCATGATGCAAAACTAATCGTAGGTGGCAGCACCGAGCCGAGTACTAGACCCGCTGTCGATGAGAGACGAAAAAAATATGGTGCTAGGTGTACGGTTGCTTATAATTAAATATATGAGGGTAAATAATCTTTAAATATATGCTGAGTGCTTATATACGAAGGTATTTTATACTTTTAGTGGAAATTATACATACAATCGGATATATGGTGAACTATAGTAAACCTAACCTCACTTTACATGTGACAGTCAGAAAAGGATCTATCAACCTTTTACGAATTCTATATGATCAATATTGATCAAAAAGTTTGAAAAATATATTTTCGTATGTTTACAGGGTATAAATGGCACTTTATACTTATTAACAAAATTTCTTTTCTTGAAATTTGTTCCTCATTGACAGAGGGTCTAGTACTCGGCTCGGTGCTGCCACCTAAGATTAGTTTTGCATCATGCACCTCATGGACCAAATGCATGGGTTTTACGTCCTGCCTGTTGGATCTGGCAGAAAATATTTTCAACCCAGCGATGATTGCCTGATATCCTTCTGTTCTTCGGCTGGCTTGCGTCAATTTAAAACCCGACTACCGCGAAACTGGCAAACGTATTTAAAAGGGAGTAAAGAGAACACACTGAGTTTGAGAACAATTGTTTATTTATTCACTTTAACTATTATGATTATCCACTAAGCACAATAATCCTTTGAAATGGCACACAGAATATTTATTTAAAACAAAAGAATTATTGTTAATCTAAATCTATTAAATATTATAGTTTCTAAAAAATGATATGCTATATTATAATAGAAGTTGCCGCGATGCTTCGCGGAGTTCGAAGTTAAAGAAGCGCGCCGAAATACAAAAATTCTGACATTTCCGTGCTCTGCATCTATATTTAAAAGCTCATTTTGGGCGGGTTTTATCCCTACTTTTAGAGTTTAGCCAATGGGAATACTGACGTCACTCAATTTTGGAGCGAAATAACCAATCATAAATGAGGTCATTTTACTCCTCCTACAAGTTTTGGGCAATTAAAGTGAGTGACAGGTCAAGGACTTGGCTACAAAGTTCGACTTTTTGACAGGATGTACGTCAATCACTTTGAGTGACGGTTTCCTGTTAAAAGTCCAATATCGTTTTTTATGGCGGCTGGCTGGCGCCATGGCCCATTAGTGATTCTAAAAATAGCTCAAGATCTCACGTTCCTAACCTCTAAATGATCCATCTTGGGTACCAAACTGCGCAGTATTTTTGACGAATGTATAACCCAGAGGAAATAGGATACGATACTTAAACACAAATATTCTGAAACGCAATTAGTCTATAGTTTCGTAGATATTAGTGTACAATTATAATTACTTTTTACATATAAAAATTTATGCCCTTTCGTAAATTTAATCAGGATTATTCTTTTTCGAATGAAGAGAAAGAGAGAGTATGTTGGGGGATTTATATAATTATTGAAAAATATATTAAAGCTTCTTTTTCATGGTACTAAAATGATTAAATATAGTAATGGTAAGAACGATTTCTTCTCTATCGAATTGGCTATAAAATAAAAATTATTTTATCGATGGCAATACGCATGCCGTCACAATGGGATTCTGTCCATTTTTGCCCTATTTTGCTAATATCCACGTAAAAACTAATTTTTTCTATATAAGTGTATTTGAAAAATCTTTTTTATTTTTTATGAACTATTTAATGAAATGATAATATAATTAGTGAAAATACCTAATGGTTTCGCCACTTGGGTCAGTGATGCCAATGCTGTCTCCCTGAGCTACCGTGTTTGCGTTAGGGCCGGTCCCGGTTGGCCTCAGTTGGCGCGCAATTCAAAATGGGTACAAAAAAAATTATTGTAATTAAAATAAATAATTATTATAAAATGCACAAGAATGTATATAAATTGTACCTATCAATATTTTTTGGTAAAATATAAGTTAGTTTTCGAAATTCAATGAGAATAAACTGTTATTCAGAAATTATATGTGTTGTAATCTTCTTTCTTGCCTGAACTCGTAAGTTATACAGTTTATATACATTTTTGTACATTTTATAATAATTATTTATTTCAATTAGAATTGTTTTTCATACCCATTTCGAGAAGCTCGATCGCACTGTAAACATACACTGTCAGTAACAGCCGCATCCACTGATATTAACTATGTGCAGGTAAGCGGAGCCAAGCAAGTAATTGCAGGCAGCGCTCGCAGTGACGAAAGTCGAGAACTTCTTTGATGAGCCGAGAAGCGTCTTTAACGTTGCTTAATATACGCAAGTGCCACGATTTGTCAAAAAAATCATAATTATTACTGAAAATGGCCCCCAAAAGAAGTGGGTCTCTGTGTCGCGTCGTCGGTTGTGTTAACAATCGTTTGAATCTCCCTTGTAGAAAGTTCATTTTGAAAATTTAAAATTCAAATATATAAAAATTAACTTTTTTTCGGAAATTCATATTTTTGGGTTGAAAATGCAACTTTTTGGTTCAAAATATCATCTCTTTCAGCAGAGAATTCATTTTTCTGTTATTGAGAATTTTACTGCTCGCTTGAAAATTCGTCTTTCTTCGATGAATTTTATAGTTTTGGATGTAAGGTTAGAAACTTTTTTCCTTTAAATATCAACTAATACCTTTTTCTGTTGAAAATACATCTTTTTTGATAGAAAATTAATCTCTTTTCACACTTATTCACATCTGATTGCACAGTGAAAGAACCGATTTATCGAATTGAAAAATTGCCGTTAGTCACCACCGTGGCGCCACCATTACACCGGATACAGGATTCAGTGAAACGGTCTGTGCCTACTTGAAGGTGCCAGGGCCGCCATTTTGTATGGCTTTTTTGGGCCAAATACGGCGGGAGATTCAAATGCAGTACGGAAGAGAACTTAAAAATAGTAATAAGTCACGTAAAATTAAGTTTATTGTTAATGAGTCAATGGACTAAGACTGGAAACTTAATAAAATTCAATAAAAAGTAAACACAAGCACGTGGCTTAGAATATTTATTTTTTTTTCTGTTGACAGGTACAAGAAAACATTGAAGTTTTTACAAGAGAACAATATAATAATTGTTACATCCTGAATATCTATACATTAGAATTGTGGAACACTTATTGGAGCCTTCAAATGCTAAACATTTATACAAATTTGTGAAAAATAATTTTTCCCTTACTAAAAACAAAGCCAGGAATCGTCACAAATGGTCATAAATTCTGACGATTCCTGAACATCCTGACCATTCCTGACGATTCGAAACAAAATTTTTTTTCAATGTTGCATATACAGATTCAAAAGTTAGAAATTCAGAATGTACGGGTTTCGACGATTTCAGATACCTAAAAATTGTCCTAGAAAATTTAAAATGAGGATAAATATAATGTATCTTGTAAAGAGAAAGAGATACGTCAAAACGGGCAAAATTTTCAGATTCAACTTCAGAGTCATTTAATATATAAATATTAATAATTAAATATAAGTAAAAAGAGAATATGCATAAATAAATATAAATAATATAAATAACGATTTCTGTATATTTGTCATGAATTCTGACTTTTCCTGACGATTTCTGTCGAGAACAGTAACAAAAGTGGTCAGAAATGGTTAGACGTCCTGACTTTTTTTTCTGACGATTCCTGACTTTTTTTTAGTAGGTTCTGCAGACAAAAAAAGTGGTATGAAATTATAAAGATGATTAATGCCCTTTGAAGGTTCCAATAAGTGTTTCACAATTCAAATATATACAGCTTTTCAGGATGTTACAATTATTATATTGTACACTTGTAAAAACTTCCAATTTTTTTTTACCTTTCAACAGAAAAAAATAAATATTCTAAACCACGTGTTTACAAAATGTGTATTCCAACAATTTTAAATCCCATCAGCTTTCCTTTTTGCATACTATTCTATTATTTTTAACGATGTATTTACTTTTTATTACAAGTTTTTAAGTATCCGGTCTTTGCCCATTCACTCATCATCAAGAAACTTAATTTTACATAACTTTTATTACTATTTTTAAATTCTCTTCCATACTACAATTGAATCTCCCGCCTTATTTTACCCAAAAACAGTGGTGTCAGAACGCGGATATCTTTGACATGCGCAATAGTGATTCATATGTATTTTTAGATTGACACATGGCGTTACATAACCTACAAATTCATAGGAATGACTACTGCGCATGCCAGAGATATCCGCGTTCTGACACCACTGCCCAAAAAAGATATAAAAAATGGCGGCGGCTCCAGGGGTGGGATCCGATGCCCTCTAATCTAGTTGATCGAATCTCTCTTTCTATCGCATGAAATTAGACGGAGATGTTTGATCGTTTTGAAAACGATCGACTGCAACTATCTCTTTCTATCTGATGCGTCAGAAAGAGAGGGCCAATATTCGGTAATGAAGAACTCCTGACTTCCCCATTATCGACAGTCACCTCTCTCTTTGTGACATATAAGATAGAAAGAGATAGTTGCAGTCGATCGTTTTCAAAACGATCGAACATCTCCGTCTAATTTCATGCGACATAAAGAGAGATCCGATCAACTAGATTCGAGGGCATCGGAATCCCACCCCTGCACCTTCAGTGGATGCATTTGCATCCTGCTGCCACCATCTTGGTTGGAATAATAATTTAAATAAAAAATACAATTTGTGATTTTCTATTTTGTTTTGTTTTGTTTATTGACGATTCCGAATGATTGACGAATACAATAATATCACTGTCATTGAAATAAAAAATTAATTTCGTTTTGAGATAATAAGCGTAGACTCGGGAGGAAAAAATTGTTTATGGGATAAAAGGATGTTGCTATGAACTACCTCTTGTTAAATATTTACTAAAACTATTTATTTTGATACTTCAAGAGTTGATAATAATTTTGAAATTTTCCTTAAAATTATTTATTGAATTATTTACAAATCTTGTCTTGACGTAAATTATAATAATTGTGTAACATAAAATAATAATCATGTGATATATATCTACCATTAAACCATTTCCCTTTCAGGGTAGGCGTGACACTACCCGATTCGGGTAGTGTTTCTAGGTTTTTCTTGTAGTTATAAATAACTACAAGTGTGGGCTCACCACACCCACGATGTGCCAACAGCACTCATGTCAGTATTCTTGAATGGTCACCCATCCAAGTACTCACCGCGTCCAACGCTGCTTAACTTCAGTGATCTGACGAGAACTGGGTTTTTCAGCGTGGTATGGCCGTTATGAAAGTTTTTTCATTATATGAAATTATATAAAGACTTATCGTTATACATATTTGTTTTGTTGTAACGTACAAGGAAAATATGGAAATGGAAAATTACGTACAATCGTATAAATAAGTTAAGTATTGAAAAAGCCTATTCTCGCTTTATAGAACAATAATATGACTTGCATTCCCTGAATCTAAAACGCCTTAAAAAACCACGAGTAATGTACTTCTAAACAATGTACATTTCTTTCATGAAAAGAAAAATATAAAAGTTTGCTATTAGTAGAGAGAAAATTATGATTTGAATATTTTTAAGGAGGAATATGAATTTCTTATTAAAAATATAAAAATCTACAAATCTTTTCAGACATTTTAAAATCATCGACCCTTATTTGCAAAGATTTATTATTCTTAGATATCGAAATAGTGCACTCAGAGAGATTCAATGTACAAATTAATTAAAATTGAAAGCATTGCTTTGCAGCAGACTTCGAAATTATAAACAAACAATTTTTCGCAATAGAAATTTTGTAGAAGTTCATTAGTCGTTCCTTTCTGAGGGCGTTTTAGATTCTGGGAATGCGAGTGATATTATTGTTCTATAAAGCGAGAGTTTAGAAAGGGGTAGGGGTTTGACCAACATTATTTCCGTGGCTAGTCAAAGGGGTGCTTTTCCGCCTCTCACGAGAAGTTGGAAAGGGGAAGGAGTTTGACCAACATTATTTCCGTGGCTAGTCAAAGGGGTGCTTTTCCGTCTCTCACGAGAAGTTGGAAAGGGGAAGGAGTTTGACCAACATTATTTCTTTAGCCAGACAAAGGGAGTTATGTTCTACATAACCTATGCCAAACATCTTATCTGTCGGGTTTTTAATATAATTTATTTTATCAAAACTTTAAAATAGCACATAACCAAAAACAGAATCTTTACTCTTTCCGAGAATAAATGCGACAAACGATGTAATATCACATTTTATTTTTAACAAAGCGTTAATAATGATTTTCATAAGGACAGCAATGCATTCAGCCTACCCAGTATTCGCGATAATTGTGAAATAACCTAATAGGGGAATTTACCACTCACCAGAGTGGGCAATGTGATCTGATCAAAGTTTTGCGAGAATTAAAATTTGTTCAATGAAAACTTGCCTTATTTATACAAGTTGATAATAAAAGTTTATAAATTATTTATAAAAGAAAGGTTAAACTCTAACTTATTCAGTTTGAAAAAAATGTTCAATATCTTAAGTACGGGTCAGTTTTTCTTCCGTAGTTCTGAATTTCACAAATATAAAATTCTTGTCTAATTCTTAAAATTAAATTTCTCGTCGTTGTACTCTTTAGATTATGTATGGAAAAACGTTCAGTTTTATTTTTATTTTTTTATCCAGCCGTTTAGCCTTAATTTTTCCACTACGTTTTCCGTAAACTTTACATTCTGCGCAAGTTTACGATTAACATCATGTACTTAATTAATAATACAATATTACGTTACGTAATCAATATTATGTATGTATAAGGAAACGTTGCTTCGTCAAAGAAAGGCAGCGCTACAGACGGATAGCGCAATCTTCACCACATTTTCTACAAATTTTTCAGGTTAATTTCGTTACTACGATAAGCTAGATATCCTTATTGTAGAGTGTCTACGAGACAGAATTAGAGCTTGATATAATCAATTTTTCCTATAAATATATCCACTCTCATGCCTTTTCTTTTCTTCCAAGTATGTCTTTTTTTACTCTATGCACTAGTAATAGCCGCAATTCCTCTTGAAGGTATGGTTAAGTCAATGACTGAACCAGCATTTCTTCATCTAAATGTGAAGGATTTTCTTTCATTGAGGATCACCATGTCAAGTCTAGCGATCATTTGTAACCAATCTATTTACCTACTATCAGTTTTCCGGGAACTCCACTCGTTTGCTTACACTTGAAATTCGCTACTACACAAGCTACAAAGAGTAATCTCACTTACCTAAAGTTGTCTTTAACAGTAAGACTCCTCAACGCCTACAGCCTATCAGCCACATACAGATATGCCCTCTACATTCGTCAATACAAAGCTCAATTATTTCGTACCTTTCCTTTTGATATTAGGGGTTTTATTTTTTACTATCTCTGGTTTATGATATTATTTGCTAATCAGTGAAAAGCAGTGCTTTCATTGACAAACGGAGAGTCAATTTTTTTTCAATTGTGTCCTCTGAGCTGTTTTGAAATAATATGCCCTTTCTGCCCCACCGTGTGTCGTATTAACGATTTTAACGAAAAAAAATTAACTATTATAGAGAGAATGGTTCATATGCAAAGAAATGCGTACGCCGATATTTTGGCCTTAGAGCAAGGCAACAAAATCACCCAGAAGTCAAAAATTGGCTACACAACTAAGAACTCAGTTATTAATGCATTATGGGACAATTTGGACAACGAAATGCTCGAACCGACTGATTTCGTTGAGGCAGTAGCTTAACCTGCAGCAGTGATATGTCATTGGTTAAATAGCTATAATATGGGATATGTTTCACTTCGGTGAAAATTAATTAGTAAATACTTTTTTCGGACTTACTTTCCCTCATTTAACTTCAGTAAATATTTTCTGAAGAAATTTTTATAAAAGTGTGACGTGACCATTTCCAGGTATTTCACTAGTGAAATCTGAATGTTTTAATTTAAAATAAGAAATTTAAATGCAGAACTATTATAGCTTCTTAAAAAAATTATCAATTTCATTTTATGTAAAAGTGAAGTAAAAAAATTTAAAATTAGAAGAGAAGAGGAGAAGGAAAAATCTTAAAAAACGGCATATGGGGAAAAAACAAGGTCAAGAAGAATAATCATAGTTCAATAAATAATGAGTGATCTCTGTCTTGTAGGTGACGACAGAGATTTAGAAGATGAACAAGATCTTCAACAACTCCCAAGACCGGCTCACGAAGTTCTTCTCAATGCTGACGACGGCATCAACATCAACAACGTTGAAGGTGAATACCAACATGATATACATGCCGGATACGCAGGTTCAACAATGAGATGAATGTTGTAGGTGACGAAGACAATGTGAACTTCGAAAACGATGTGGAAGAGCTTATGCGTGGATTGATAGATGACGCCGGCGAATTAGCTAATGTTCAACGCCCGGCTGAAAAAAGGAACCAACAGCTGCTAGACCATCAGCTGGTGATTGAAGCTAACGGTCCACAGTTGATTAATCCAGAATCGATGGCCGAACGTTTGAATGTTCAACCAGCCGAACGTCAACAGCACGTGGAGCAACAGCTGAATGTTGAAACAGTTGACGGTCTACAGCTGGATGACGAAGAACCGCTGGTAGAACACTTAAATGTTGCAGAAGGTGAGGGTCAACAGCAGGTGGACCTACAGCCGAATGCTCAACATCTGATGGCCGATCAGTTGAATGTTCTCGAAGCAAATCAGCCAGCTGCACCTATTGAGGAGAACGAAGTTCAGATTGTGTTCAACACAGTTGATGACGTCATATTTCTGGATGAGTTCCCAGCAAGAATCCAGCATCAACAAGAACGACGCTTGGCAGAAGTCAGGGGTCCAATTGGAGAAAGAAATCTTCGTCCTAGATCTCCATCTCTGTCTCCTCCAAGGATGCGCTTTCGTTAACCACGAAGAGAACGATCTCGGTTTCGTCGGAGGGAACGATCTCTGTCTTGTCACAGAGACCGATCTCGCTCTCCTCACAGAGAACGATGTCGATCTCGTGACAGAGAAAGATCTCTGTCTCGTCGCAGAGAAAGATCTCGGTCTCGTCGCAGAGAAAGATCTCGGTCTCGTCGCAGAGGAAGATCTCGGTATAGTCGCGAAGATCATTCTAGAGGGAACCGTTTTCAATCTCATCCAAGAGAACGATCCAATTCTCGACGAAGAATCCGATATCGCTGAATTCAAAGTGAACGAAATCACTCTCAGCATCGAGTAAATCGGCACTTCTTTCCAAAATTTCTGTGTGTGGATTAGGCCTACAGGGGATACCACAATAAAAAAAAACGCGCCAACAACTCTACTTCATAGTGGTGTGGAAATGAGTTTCAATAATAAATATGTGTTAAATTGACAGCAATGGACAGTTTACATGATTACGCCAAATACAATGAAAAACAATAATCGCATGCGAAGTACATGGTTCGTAAAACGCATACCGTAGGCAGGATAAAACTTTATCATCTTGCGTCGATCGAGTTATACTTCAAATATTTTCCATATATCCATACAAATTCGTTATATTCCATACAAAAGTATAATTATTGATAAATGTTTCTAGAAATTCGTAATTTTCTAAAAAATACTATACAAAATTAAGATTACGTTTTTTGTGTGGATTTTGATCATTATTTAAAAAAAAAAATTATTTTTCATACAAAATCATCAACTTACTAATTATTCATTAAAAATCGAAAAAAAATATAAAAATTTGAAGCTTTCTATGCCGAACTGATCGAAAATCTACAATTTTCTATAATCTTCTATGAAGACGACGGAAAGAAGTCTTTGAGATGACTATAACATTAATAAATCTTTTCTCCAAAAAAATGTGTAAAATTATTTTAAAAATTGTGCTAGTTTATCAAATATAGGGCGAAATATTTTCCTGAACATACGGTAATACTTCAAGATTTTTTAGAAAATTTACCTAAATCAATAAATTATTTTTGGAACGATTCCCTACATTCAGTAGGAAACATTCAATTCCCCAAATTGTAGGAAATATTCCTGAACTTTTGTATTAATTACCATAAGTTTCGGGACATTTCCCAAAAAGTTGTAGGTATTATCTAATTTCATAAATTTCAGGTGATTTCCCCCAATTTTTTAGTGAAGTATAGGAACTATTAGGAAAATTTCCTCAAATCTTGGGGGAAATGATTTCCCCCAACGAAAATGTGGATTTTTCCCCACTAAAAAGTGGGAAAAATTAACAACAAATTTTACGGTACAGATAGAAAATACACTGTACGTGCCAGATCTTCGTACAGATCTGATGTCGGTCAGTAAAATCACCGATGAGGGTTTCGAAGTCATATTCAAACAGCGGGAAGCTGTGGTTCGAATCCGGGATGGTGAAGTGAAATTAGTCTCTGATAGAATCGTTGATTTATACTATGTGCGAGAAAACGTGGAAACCGCGGGAGCAGCGAGCGAAAAGCGCGGCGCTGGTTCGTTAGAATTGTGGCATAAGCGTTTAGGACATTTGAACGAAAAGGACGTTTAGAAAATCGCGGGTGCGGAAATAGCTTGCGGAATAAAGCTTGATGGCAAGGACAAACTACCAAACACTTTACCTAAGAAAAATTCAACATAAATTTGTAGCCCATGAGAAACTTTTTGTAAATATTCCTTTTTAATTTTTAAACCCATTCAAAGGATAGCAAATATAATCCGATCAAAGAGAAAATTTGAGGGCTCATTACTATTGGTAAAATACAACTTTTACCAACGATTAAAATCTGCTACTCAAAAAAGCGGTTTTTTGGTCCACTCTAATATACAGCACCATCCAGGAGTATGCATTCAGCTGCTTTCTGACATTTGCTAAAATACTCGTAATATTTGTAAAATAAATATGATTTTTTTGGTAAAAATACACGAAAGCATAGAAGTTGATCAAAAAATCAGCCGAAAACGAAGTCAGTTATCTAATTCTATAAGGAGATATTGCTAATCGTGAGAATTCCAATATTTTACTTTAAAAGCAACATCTCTAAAGATATTCAAAAAATTTAAATGTTCGTTGGCTAATGTGAAAGGTAAATTTCCATGAAATTTGTATGTGTGAAAAAGTGTACGATTTGTTTACACGTTTCTGTCTAAGCTGAAACTTGAAATGAGAAAATAGTAAAAATTGTTTATATTTTCACAATTTTCTGATTCTAATAGCCAACTTAGGCAAAAATAAGGAAACGAATTATAGAATTTTTGTCATGTTCAAAAATTGCATAGAATTTCACCATTTAAATAAGCCAAAGAACAGCGAAAAAGATTGGATATCTCTTCATCGATTATTTTAAAAGAACACAGACATTTTCACTTTTTTTGCAATATTCCCTTCTAAAATTAGCTTCATGATTTTTCTTAGGGCTCATTTTTCTTTTTGGTAGAATATAAACGTGTATTCATCTATGTTTAAGGAGAAATGGTATACTTTATTTTATAAAGATAACAAGAATTTAGTTAATTCTAAAATAACAGCTGTGCTGTCTAAAATTGGATTGTACTGTCTGAAAATGAAAATTTTAAAAAGGTGGACTAGGCCTACAGGGGATGCCACTATAAAAAAAAACACGCCAAGTACTCTACTCCATGAGTGGTGTGGAAACGGGTAAATAAATATGTAGCTGAATAACATTGAATGTACGTAAAATTATTGCTTAGGGATCGTTCATGTATTACGTCAGACGTTTTTCTTTTGTTTATATCGTTGTGTCCTTTTCAACTTCACAGCAATTTTACCCTCGTCTTCATTTAAACAAAAGAAAAACGCCTTACGAAATATATGAACGATCCCTTACTAGCAATTTAAGAACATTTCACAGAGCAATGGTAAAAAACAATGCATCTTCTGAATCCCGTATCTGCATTACCCAAATGTACAATATTTACGAAAATGAATTTTTTATCTACAGTAACCTCAGAATATGAAAACAGGTTTGAACATTTTTCCTTCTGTAAACTAGCCTAGTAGTTAGCGACAATTTAGGAGCCAAAATATAGATTTTGCGAATCGCGCGCATTGATTTTTTTTATTTGGCGCCGCAATACACGTTGAATAAGCCCAAGATGTAGGGCTGTCGTTATTTCTGTGGGCAGATATTGTCATAAATTAAAACTTTAAACTATTTAAAAATTAGAAATCATTTGCAAAATAGATGATATTTGCCTAAAAACCGTTTTGGCTAATTTCCAAGGTAAATTTATAATAAATGTCAATAATGATTCCAGAAAATTTGCGAAGCTTTTACAATTCGTGAAAAAACTCCAGGTCAGATATGATTTAGAGGTCCCGTATTGGAGATTTGCCTTTTTGATTAACATTTTTTCCATCAATGTCTTGAAAATGAAGGTATTACATTTTGGTATGTGTAGGATTATTTTCTTTCACATTACCATATTTTTACGTCATTCAGTGAAAATTACTCAATTCATTTTTTAAGAAAATAATCATTTTATCTTACTTGCATTGCACAGTGTGGATTCTCCCATCTTTTCATGTGAACCGTTCGTAGGGTACCGTCTGTGCACGCTGAAATTTAGTCGTGCACAGTTGGCAGCGTCCCATCTGTGCATGTGAACCATTGATAGGGTACCATCTGTGCACGTATATATGTCGGCGTGTATAGATGGTACCCTACGATCGGTTCACGTGCACAGATGGTACCCTCCCAAATGTGCGCGTGCACAGATGGTACCCTCCCAACTGTGCACTTCTCATATAATACGATCAGATTTTCAACTGACAAGTCCACGTGCATAGATGAGAGGAGAATCCCAACTGTGCACGTCGAGGGCTAGTGGTACAACTGTGCATGTTCTTGACTGCTTGCACAAGTGTGTTGCACAACCACTGCCTCAACTTTGCACATGCACAGATGCGACACTCCCAGCTGTGCACGTCGAGGTTCAGACGTGTTCAGATGGTACCTGAGTAACGTCTTACGTGCACAGGTGGACACTGCCAACTGTGCACGTCGACATTTAGACGTGTACAGATGGTACCAAACTATCGTCTTACGTGCACAGATGGTACACTCCCAACTGTGCACGTCTGAATCAATTTCTTGTATTCCGTGAATTCTGTAAATTCTGTAAATTCCTTGAATTCCGTTAATTCCTTCAATTCCGTATGAGAGGCGAAATCTGAAAATTTCAGAACTCTGAATGCGGAGTTCCGAGATTTCCGACCCTGCTCGCGATCCGAACTTACGTGGTATTCCAAACATAGAGACTCGGCTAAGCTGGGTGGCTTTAGGATTCAGTCGGTTGTTCATTTCACGCTCAATACCACCTCATCTCTGTCCATACGTAGCCAAAGATTTCCAAGATTTCTGCACAAATGCTAAATTTCTGAGAGATTTCCAAGAGTTCTCTTAACATTTCCCGCGCAGCAATCTGCGATTTTTCAGCCCCTCGATTCCGCAATTTCCTTGAATTCAGTAAAATCTGTAAGTTCCTTGAATTCGGTAAATTTCTTGAATTTTGTGAGTTCTTTGAGTTCCATGAATATAGTTCCGAAACCAAACTTTTTGGGTAACTGAATCGCTTCGAGAACCCAAAATTTTCGGTTACCAGAACTTTTTCTAGAACTCAAACCTGTTCGAGAACCCGAGGTTCTCGGGTACACGAAATTTTTCGAGAACTCGAACTTGTTCAAGAACCCGAAATTTTCGGGTAGCCGAAACTTTGCGAAAACTTGCAATTTTTCGAGCTTTTGAAACTACTCTGCCCGGCTTGAGCTCGACCAGGCCCGAAATTGATCGAGCCCGGCTCGATTCGACTCGAAGTGTTAAAAGCTCGAATCGGCTGGGTCGAATATCGGGATACTATCATTTTGCAAATCCCTAACGATTAGGTTTTCAACCTACAAGTCCACGTGCACAGATGGGATACTCTCAACTGTGCATGTGCACAGTTGGGAGTGTCCCATCTGTGCATGTGAAACGTTAGTTGGGTACCATCTGTGCACATCTAAATGTCGACGTGCACAAAAGGGAGTGTCTCGTCTTTGCACGTACACAGTTGTGCCAGCGGCCAACAACGTGCACAGTTGTGCTAGTAGCCAGCAACGTACATAATTGTACCACTGGCTTTCGACGTGCACAGTTGCAAGTGTCCCATCTGTGAACGTGCACAGTTGTTACAGTGGCGAAGAATGTGGACAGTTACACCACTCGCAAATTAAGGTGTGCACAGTTGGGAGTCTCTCGACTGTGCAGTTGGCATCATCCGATCGGGGCAAATCGACATTTAGACGTGCACATATGGTACTATGCACAGATGGCTCAGTGCATAGTAGTGCCCTTGGCTAACAACGTGCACAGTGGTCTCTGTGGCCAACAACGTGCACAGCTGTGTCTGTGGCTATCGACGTACACATTTCCTTCCTGCAAAGTTTCAGCAAGGTCTCGATATAAACGAAAAATCAATCATTACAATTAAATTTATCACATTTTTCAGAATTCAAATCCTGAGTTCATTTTTATCTCAACTATGCCGAAAACAAAATTAGCAAAACCTTGTTGTGGATATACAAATCGAGACATTCGACGACTTAGATCAAAACAAACGATATTAGATTTGAAATTGTTGTCACCGAAAATTCCAAAAGAGCCAACTAACGATGAAGAATCGGATTTAGAAAATGATAAGGAATCAGTAGAGGAGGATTTGTTGCCTTTTGACATATTAGGAAAGGAATCATTGCATAATATAAAACTAGAAATTATGTCAGATAATGAGAGTGCTCAAGAAACAGAACATTCTCAAGAGCTGATACAAGATGCGCAAGAAGGTATGGTGGATTTAGAAAGTGAAAGAAAAAGCAATGTGCCAACTGATAATGAAGATTTCGAAAAAATGTTAGATCAAGATTTTGAAGAAAATTTGGCAGAAGTTGACATTGAAAATGTCTTGGGGATCGTCCATAAATTACGTAAGACTTTTTTCTTTTGTTTAAATAAAGACGAGAATAAAATTGATGTGAAGATGAAAAGGACACAACGATATAAACAAAAGAAAAACGTCTTACGTAATTTATGGACGATCCCTTGCCGGACATCAAATTCCGCTTGTTGTTCTCACTGCATTACTCCTTATAATAAGACAGTTTACGACATGTTGTTCTTCCTCGCGATGCTCGAACTTTTATGCGTACACCTCGTTTTACGAAGATTACGATGATGTCTGACGGTGGAGAATATCACCATTTTGGGTTGCAGCGTGCCATCGATTCGATTCTAAAAGAAAGGAATTATAAAGGTCATGTTGAAAATTCAATAAATTTTCTTGTGAATATTGATGGGGTACCAACTGAAAAATCGACAAGAAAATCCTGGTGACTAATTTTGTGTTCAGATTTAAAGTCTAGGACTGTTTACTTGATTAGTGCGTATCACGGATTTAATCACCCTGAAGATGCAAACGAATTTATGAAGGAGTTTGCGGATGAAGCAAAAATTCTCTGTGAAAAAAGGGTTGTGCACAATCAAGTAAGAATACAGATAAACATCTTCGCATTGATTTGTGATACTCCGGCGAAAGCACTGGTACTCTATTTGAAAGGTCACACGGGGTACAGCAGTTGTACAAGGTGTAAAATTGAAGGAGAGGCAATTCAGCCGTGACAATGGAGGGACAATAAAAAGAAGAAGCGCCGAGTATGTTTTCCGGGAACAGGACCCTTTAATTTTAGAACTGATGAAGAATTCAAAGCGAATAAATCAATTTTGAAGAATATTCCTAGATTTGGAGCTATTTCGATTGTTCCACTGGACTGTTACATTAGGGGTAATGAAAAAATTACTTTTGCTGTGGTTATCTGCTCCTGGCATTAAGCTTCGCTCTCAGGAAATCGATAGAATTTCTACAAAATTAATATAATTGAGGAATAGTCAGCCAAAAGATTTTGATAGACAACCAAGATCACTAAGGGACTTGAAATTTTGGAAAGCTACAGAGTTCAGAAACTTCTTACTGTATACTGGACCAATTGTACTTAAAAATATTCTGAACACAAAAATGTACATCAATTTTTTAACCTTACACGTAGCAATGACAATTTTATGTAGTCCAATTCACGTCCAAAATCCAGGAAACGTTGACTACGCACACGAACTTTAAAAATATTTTATAGAATCCTTTGCAGTTGTTTATAGAAAAGAATACATGTCACAGAACATCCATAACTTACGGCATCTTTGTGATGATGTACGAAAGTATGGCCATGTAGACTTATTTAGTGCCTTACAATTTGAAAACTACATGACTGTAAAAAGGAAATTGCGAAGAAATTCTAAACTTTTACAGCAGTTGGCAAGAAGATATGCTGAAATGGAAGCTCATGAATATGTTAAGCTTGTAAAATCTGAGCCCAATGATTGCCTACAAAGATCTCACTCTCGCGGACCGTGGATTGATAACGACAGAAAAATTACAGGAGAGTATAAGGTTTCAAAGAATGAGTCCTTTCATATTGATTGTGACACTTCGAGAAACAATTGTGTTCTGTTTAAAGATGGCTCGATTGCTTCTGTTCTTAATATTGTAGAATATGGGAAAAATAATATTTACTTGATAAGAGAGAAACATCTACCAATGAGGGGTATTTATGAACAGCCCCTGAATTCAACCCAATTTAATATTCGCTATGTATCCTCGAATAATAGCAAAAATATTTGCTCATGGCCTTCACAAGATTTACAAGCAAAATTGTGGAAAATTCCTAACCGAAGAGAACCAATTGTTTTCCCAATACTCCATAGCGAGACTCTTCAATGAGCACTGTTTGTAATCTTCCAACGAATATTTGATGTGAATAAAGCATGCAAGAGAATTAATTTTATCACACAGGTATCCAAAAAATAAAAGTGGTATGGCCTCATAACGTCAGATTTTCTTTTTAGAAAATTAGCCTTTTTGGCCATGTTTAAAAAAAATAGGGTGCAAAACGGACGTTCTCGAAACTTCTAGCATGGCTCAATTTAAAGTTTCTTTTTGTAAAAAATTTCCCATTTCTGTAGCCAAGCCACATTTTTGCGTGTGCCTGTGTCATTAAAGGTGTGTCAATAAGAAATTATTTTTTCTTGAAAGAAGAAAATAAGGTTTCTCCTGGAAAAAAATGCACACTAAATTATAGTATACGGTCAACAAAACAAAATCTATTGAATTTAAATCATTGTTTTGCTCAATATTCATCAATCTCAAATCTAAGAAATTATACAAATTAAAAATACTTATGTGTTTTATAAAATACAACTAAACTAAACAAATATTTCTTAATTAAGTAAAATAGTATTTATATTTACACATATCCTTTACTAATTTATATTGATCATTGTATGAAAACATAAATGTTAATGAAGAAAAAATGACAAAAATGTAACGCTTACAATAATTTTTAGATAATATTATAAGCACGTGATGGCCAGCGACGACATTCACAAAATTTCCTTGGCAAAATTTGCAGTAGATTCGAAGGTACATTTTATTGCAACAAAATGGCTTTTTACAGTGGATCTAAAAGATAATGTGACATGCACATAGTGTTTGGTGACACCTGCAGATAATGAAATGGAAAAAACGATGCAGTTTTAGAATTGAAAAACCCGGACTATAAAACATGGAAAATCCAAAAAGTGCTGAAAGTGCATTATCAGACAAGTACGATTTTACTCAATCAGAACTTATTGACAACTTTCTACCAAGAAAAAGTTTCAGATAACTATTAAATGATATCGACGCCTCCGTTGAATATAAGTCTATCTGATGACAGCGCTGTGTATGGGACTGTTCCCTATGCTTATACATACACAGTAAAGACTAGGCATTCATTTTGATCTCGGATCCTTTTTTGGGCGTTCTAATATGATCTCACAAATAGTCTATTTTAGTACTAGTTTCTGTCTTGTTTAGTTTGCTAACTTCAGATTGATAAATGATCCGAGATAGCAAACTAAATTGGTTCAGAGGGTGCATTGTTTCAATTGTTCCAAACTTCAATCTTACAAAAAACAACCAATAGATCAAAAGATCAGGGATCGGAAAGTTCTAGGTTGGACCAGTCCGTGTCCGGACTGGACACTTTCCCGGAACCTTTAATTTCTGTTAGGTCCTGATCCATACCCGGAACCTTCTAGTTCTTAAGGGTTCGAGTGCACAACAATACCTTTTAAATTCTTAAGGGTACGAGTCCGGACCAGAACCTTTTATGTTCTCAATAGTCCGGACCCGGATCCTTGAGTCATACGGATGCGCAGTATAGTTACAGGGTACCTATTGTTGCGCAGTAAAGTTAGGAGGTACTTATAGATGCACAGTAGAGTTAAATAGCAGTTACACCTGCGCAATAGAGTTTCATGGCTTATACGGATGCGTACAAGCAGAAACTTTGTACTGGAAAAGTTACTAAATTAGGTTACAATGAAGGGACAAAGGCGATAATTTGTATATTTTAATACAGTGGTACTAAGCTGTACTATTTTCATATGAAAGTTTCGTGTTGATAATACCAATTCTTAGTATTTTCTGTAGCAAAATCCTAGATAGGATAAATTAGTAGAGACATTATTAAATTGTATTAAAAGAATAGAAGTAATAAGTATCTAAAATAACATAAAACACTAAATTTGTAAGAGGAACTACTATTCTCTGTAGGAATATGAATTGTACCACCCAGGTGCGAATTGTCGGTCGGGCCATGATTGGCCCAACCTTTGTAAGGTCGGCCCAACTTTGTGAGCCAATGGTCGGGCCAACCAGCGTAATGATAA
>CAKNYM010048058.1:0-19770 GCA_932195095.1 Andricus curvator | reverse complement strand
TAATGATAACGCATGCCGTCCCTATTTTACACAGTTGGGCCAACAATGGTTGTCATGGTTGAGCCAACCGCGAAATACAAGGTTGGCATACCATTGGTTTTCAAAGTTGGCCCAACATTGAGAAGAAGCGTTGTTTAACCAACGCTTCTTCTGCGAATTGATCGTCGGTCTACGGTCGGGCCAACCAGCTAAATGAAAACGATCAACCGCCTTTGGCTTCTCAACGTCCGCCCGACATTTGGTCCCATATATGGGCCATCTATTAAGATGATGTCGGCCCAACCTTGGACAACAATGTGGGGCCGACTTTAATTTTTGAAGGTTCGTACTAAACAGGTGAAAATACACAAAATAGGTATTCAAAAAATAAATAATAATTGATAACGAGTATTTTGACTATCAATGTTAATGGTCCTGCTTAGAATGAATACATATATTACATTTTTAAACATTATATTATAAATAAAAATTCTAACGCTACGGGGTTTCGAACCTACATCTATATCTGAATCTATCGCCTGGCAGTCGGGAGTCTTACCCATTACTCTATACCTGGAGAATTGAAATTCAATGAAAAAACTCTTTTTTCTCATTAATTTTTTTATTATTATGCGACATCATGTAGATGTAAAATAAATTAACTGTTAACGGGAATATAAATGAAATAATTTAAACTGAATACAACAAATTTTTTCAACATTTTTGTTTTAATGTTTTTCAACAAATTTTTTTTCAAAAATTTTTCTTCAAACAATTTTTTTTTTAATTTTTTTTCAAAAATTTCTTATCAAAAAATTTTTTCTAAACAATTTGTTTTCAAAAAAATTTTATACAATTTTTTTCAAACATTTTTTTGTTGCGCCCACTTGACTAATTTTTCTCCATGTAATATTTTTTTTCTCGCGTTTCAGGCCATTTTACAACTTTTGATAATGACACAAAGTGTCATTTTTAATGAGCATTTGAAATTTGCATCGACGGAACTTCGAAATTTTATCACGTACTGCGACAATTTTTTCAATTACAATTTTTTTAAACTTTCGTGTAACGTTTTGCTTTTTAGGTGTTTCAGCCTATTTTAAAACGATTAAGAATTATATCAAATGTAAATTTTGCGGAACATTTACAATTTATCATAAAGCTGGAGCTTCGAATTTTTTTTTCTTAAAAAAAAGGAAGGGTCTGGCCGCTCGTATCATTACGGTTATTCTGAACCAATTTGCCAAAGCCTGAACGACCATCGACCCAACCTTGGGCCAGAGTTGGCCCGACGCTCGGCAGCAGAAATGTTACTTGCACTGGATAATATTACGCCGATGGTCGGGCCAACTATCGCCCAGGGTCGGGCCGCCCGTATTGTTATGGCTATTCACAACGGCACAACACAACGTTTAAAATGAACCAACTATCAATTAAAAATTTTAATTTCATGATTCTAACTTAAAAATTGTTCATTTTGAATATTTTTATTTTAAAATATAAATTTTATTTCATTTTCAACAGAGCATGAATTTGGGGACAAAATTAAACAATTCCAAAATTTGAGTCCAATTTTGAAATTTATTAAATTAGTAGATGTCCGTGTCAAAATACAAATTTGAGTTTAAAATTTAAAAAGCGATTCAAATTTTAAAAATTAGTGGATTTTTATGAAAGTCAATATAAGGGGGATTTCCAAGTCACACAGCACAAACTTGAGGTAAAAATCTAAAAAATTTAAAAGGAAACCTAAATTTTGAAATATTTATCAAATTAGTGAGTTTCTATGAAAGTCCGTAAGAGAAGGTTTTCTGAGTCACAGCATACAAATTTGGGGCAAAAATTCCAAAATTCCAAAAGTGGACTTAAATCTAGAAAATATGCTAAAACTGGTAGATTTCCATGAAAGTCGATTACGAAGAGGTTTATCAAGTCATAGAACACAGAATGTTAACCTAAAATTTTGAAAATGATATGAAATTGGCAGATTTTCATGAATTCTAAAACAAAGGAGTTTTTCGAGTCTCAAAATACGAATGCTTAACCCGAAAAGAAACCCTCGTATTGACTTTCACAGAAATATACCAGATTAATAACATTTCCAAAATTGATGTCAGCTTTTAGCATTTTGGGCCGCAAATTCCTCTTTTGTCGCTCAAAAAACGTTTTCTTACAGACTTTGATGAACAAAATTTTCAAAATTTGTTACAACTTTTTCAATTCTAACATCAAATTCGTATTCTGTTACTTAAAACCCCACCTCTATTTGAATTTCATGGAAATTTACCAATGAAATAGAATTTCCAAAACTTATATTGCTATTTTAAATTCTTGAATTTGAAACCAAAATTCGTATTATGAGACTCGAAAATCTCCTCCTTTCCTATTTTCATGAAAATCTATAAATTCAATAACATTTTACCAATTTTAAGTCAAATTTTGAACCCAAATTCCTTTTCTGTGCCTCGAAACCCCTCGTACTGTCTATCATAGAAATCAAGTAATGTAATGAAATAAAAAATTTTTAAGTTAATTTCTTGAATCTTTTAATTTTGGCCCAAACTTATTTTCTGTGACACGAAACCCCCGCTTATACTGACTTTAATGGAAACCTAACAATTTAACTATATTTTCAAATTTCAGTCAAATGTGTGTCGAAATTAAAATTAAAAAAAAAAACAGAAACCGTTACACTAAGACGTTTCGAACTTCAGCCCTATGGGTTACCTTGGTTTCTAAACTTGACAGTTTAGAATTTGTTTTATCAGATTTAGTTATTGACAGTCGATTCTCATTTCGAGCCTACTTCAATCCACAAATCGACCTTATTTTATTAGATTGGCGGATCAAACTGTAGTGCAATTGTTTTGTTGAGTGAACTGTTTTAATACCGAATTAAGTTCTAAATCGAATCCTAGTTTTTACAGTGTATAGCGCAGTCTTATACACGTCGCTGCGCTGCCAGCAGATACCCTCATATTGAATTGTCCGGCGGATACGGTAACCAATTATGCATTTGGTGTAACAAACGCAGTTATCTTTCTTAATGTAACTGGCACCCCATGGAATATTTTTATATTGGATGCATTCGAGATTATGCACTTATTTACCTAGGCACTATTTTAAAAGTTATTTCTTATACTTGCTAAGCAAGAGTATTAAATATGAATCTCTATATAATTACTGAAATAAGGTAAGAATTTTTTAAAAATTTCATGATTATTGATTAAATTTCATGCCATTTCATACTGTACAGAACACTGTTTTTATTAAGAGCTACAGGAGTACTTGCCGATGACTATAAGAATTCTTTAATTTTAAAAATACTGAAAAAATACGTTCCGTTGAAAAATATACGTTCAAAAGTTAAAACTTCATTGAATAAGTACTAATTTTTGAGAAATATTTTAAGAAAATAGTCTTCAGCAAACTATCATATGCAATTTCTCAGCCAACTTTAAAAAATACTAATTTAATTGTGTGATTTTACAGCTGTAGAAGTATCCCTTGTTTTTGCAATTGGATAAAAATTGATCTTATTTCCAAATCATGAGCCTTCATTATCAACTATTTTCTGTGACAATCTTCTGCGCATCAACGTCCTGACGATACTATACTTAAAAAACCATAAAGCAGAGCGAACAAAATATAGTGAATTTTTTGCAACCATTGATTTTTAATTATCATGTAACACTTTGAACTTAATCTTGTAACTCAATTTTGCATTGTAATAATAACTAAAGTGATGTATTGTAATACTTACCAAGGAACTAAAAATGCGCTCATTTCTGTAAACATTCTGTAGAGGAAAAAACACTAATATTGTCCACGTTTATGTTGATTTATTGTTACTGTATGAATTTGTATTTGAAAAACAATCAAAGGAAGTACATAAATGTACGAAATGAATTCTGCACTGTATAATTATTTGGAGAGTAGCATCAAGATAGTTTCACGTTATGATATTACACAAACGTACCAGGGATACAGTTTAGGTACCTTAAAAACAACAATCCGCCAATATTTCCCACGAATATTCTAGACAGTTTCAAATCAATGTTCCAACAACATTTCATATAGGAACATTCTGAGTACTTTTAAGGAAATATTCCAGCAATAATCCACTAAAACATTGTACATACTTTTAGGAAAATATTCCAGCAATATTCCACAGGAATATTCTGGATACTTTCAATCTAATATTTCAGCAATATTCATACGAAATATTCCTTCAATATTCCGTGGCAATATTTCAAAAGTTCCAAACGAATATTCCTGTAATATTGAAGTAAGATAGCGTGCTATGGAGGAGAGGTCAAATCTATCATTTTTTCGAAAAATTGACAATTTTAGTTTTTAGGAGAAATTTTGGGGTTTCAAAAGAGGATGTTGACGGCGTCAAAATTCAAAGTAAATCTACAGGAATTACTCATTGGAGACTTCCGAACAAATTCCAATAATCAACCGCAAGCTAAGTTTAAACCCAGAAACGTGAATCAGATTTTTCCGAAAACAAAAAATGTCCCATCCCGCATAGCACGCTATATTTCATTCATATTCCAGGAATATTCCATTGGAACGTTCGGAATATTGCCGTGGAATATTGCATCCATTTTTCAGGAACATTGAAATGTCCTACGTTGGGAATATTGCCGTGTACTGTGAGATGAATGTTCCTAGGGAATATTGTCGGAATTTGGCCCTAAATGTATTTGGAATATTCCGTTAGAACTTTGTCTGAACATAGCGTTGTATGTTCCCTGAATGTTTCTGTTGCATTCCCTTGAAAGAATAATGTCTATTTGAATGAATCCATTGGAACCCTGCTTGACCATTTTTCACTTTTATTACTTCTTTTTGCACCTAATACAACTTGAAATAGTAAAATTGATTTTGTGACCAAATACAAGTGTTTATACTAAATTTTGATTGATGTGCATTACAAATCTGTTTAAAAAATCTCTACTACGTCAGAACTTTGAAGAAAACGTGGTCAAAAAGTTCGAATGTCTAAGCACGCGTTATATTTTTCGATTTCTTTAAAACAAAAGATGCGAGAGACAAATGATAAAGGAATGGAAAAAAAAAATGAAAACGAAACATTTTAATATTTAATCAGAAGTAAATAAGATCTAAACTTGAAATAAAAACATTTTTTTAAAGGACAATTTTCCTTAACATGAATCTTCACGTTCACGTTTCTTGCTTTAAAATGTGAAACGAATTGAAGTATAGAACGATTCCATTTCTAATCAAGCAGACTGACTATCTTCAAGTCATGAAGGACGTAGGATAACATTAAGAAGTAAGCGGTACAACTTTTTTAGGCGACGAAACTTTTTTCTTAATATTTTTTCGTATCTTTTGTCGTTGGCGAAAAAAATTCGAAAATTTAATTTTATGAAAAATCAATTCTCTTGGCCACAATAATAAATAAATTTTCGATAAAGGAGTTTCTTCGGTCTTTCGGATATATAATCCATGTTTGACACAAAAAATTCCTTTTTTTTCCTCTTTACATTGGACCCTAAGACCGAAGAAACACCTTTATCAAAAATTGCACCTTAAAATATGATGGGAAACCTCATCCGAATCAGTAGAGTAAACCTTAATATCTCCGTCAATTAGGTCAAAAGTTATAGATCTATGAACACTAAAGAAGATAAGTAATACTAATAATAAACTTACAATTCTCTGATGTATCCTTTTTTGCTCCAGTTAACCAATTGGAGGTAATTCTTTTAATTTCTACTTCTGCGGCTTTCGATTTTTACTATCTAATAGCAGCTCAATAAGAGAATTTTTTATTTTAATGATTCTAGGAACCGCAAATTAAATTTGTGTTAGACTAATCTATTGAATTGTAAGGACCAAGAGAAGAGTCTGTCGCTTGTCTCTGATATTAAATTAATGTTAAAGACACTAGAATTCTGTGACTTATCGTGCAGGTCTCTGAAAGGTAAAATTTTATTCCCTATATAAAGAAATTTTTTTTTTTTGGCGTGTCAAATGTAGTCTAGTAGGTTGTGATCGTTTAGTTGAAACAATTTTTAAACTGAACGATCACAACCTACTAGACTACATTTGACATGCCTGCTCCTATCAATAATTTGTTTACAAGACGTCAAAATGTCATATGTCATTCTAGTAAACCACTTCTTTATTGCGGTACTGATAAAATTAAATAATACAAAGTTCTCAATCTGGAGTTATTTTCTATTGAAGACCACAACTTAAGAAATAATTGCATCTTACTAGAGGATGGTCCCATTGAATCTGTTCCCAATATCGTTGAAAGTGACAACAACATTTTCTTGAAAGTGAATAAACATTCACCTTTAAGATACTGTATGATAATCCATATAATTCTAGTGCCTTTAACATTAATTTAATATCAAAGAAAAGCGGCAAACTTGTCTCTTGACCCTTACAAGAACTGCATGCAGAGTTATGGAAAATGTCCACAAGGAAGGAAGCAGTCGTTTTTCCATTACTTCACACAGTGACTTGTTTTTTGTTCTATTTTCCAGACCGATATTTAGGTAAATTCAATAGATTAGCCTAACACAAATTTAATTTGCGGTTCCTAAAATTATTCAAATAAAAAGTCCTGTTATTTAGCTGCTATTTGAAAGAGAAGGTCAAACACCACAGAAGTAGAAATTAAAACAATTACCTCCAATGGGTTGACTGGAGCAAACAAAAATACATAAGCGAATTGTAAGTTTATTATTAGTATTACTATATAATTCTTTAGTGTTCATATGTAGATCTGTAGTTTTTAACCTAATTGTATTATATTGTAATAATTGTAATATGTATTAAGCTTATTTTCTTTTGAACCGACCTTCATATTCATTGATAAATCAATTTTTGATAAAGGGGTTTCTTCAGTCTTAGGATCCGATGTAAAGAGCAAAAAACCATTTTAGGTGTCAAACATCGATTATATATCCGTTAGACCGAAGAAACTCATTTATCAAAAATTTATTTATAACGACGGTCAAAAAAATGGAGAAATGATTTGGAATCTAAGCTTTAAATTTGAAGTTGTTTGATTTTATATTTTTGGACAATTAAAAAAATTACATTTCTTCTTTTATTCCGCAGGTCTCTTGTAAGCTTTTAGCGGACCAAACCATTTTTGTGGCAAACAGAATTGATTTTTCATCAAATCAAATTTTAGAATTTTTCTCGCCAACAACGGAAAATACGAAAAAATGTTTAGAAAAAAGTTTCGTCGCTGAAGAAAGTTGTACCGTTTACTTTTTATATAATCTCACGTCGTTCAAGACTTAAAGATAGTCGTCTGCCTGATTAGAAATGGATTCGTTCTATATTTTAATTTTTCTCACATTTTAAAGCAAGGTACAAAACAAAGAATTAACACAAACTTAACGGATGAAATGGACGACCAGGATATGGAAGAGGAAATTGAAGGAGAATCCGAAGAAGACTAACGTGAAGAAGGTTCATGTTAAGGAAGATGGTCCCTTAAAAAAATGTTTTTATTTCAAGTTTAGATCTTATTTACTTCTGAATAAATATTAAAATGTTTCGTTTTTAATTTTTTTTCAATTCCTTTATCATTTATCTCTCGCATCTTTTATTTCAAAGAAATCGAAAAATCACGCGTGTTTAGACATTCGAACTTTTTGACCACGTTTTCTGCAAAGTTCGGACGTACTAGAGATTTTTTAAACAGATTTGTAATGCACATCAATCAAAATTTAGTATAAGCACTTGTATTTGGTCACAAAATCAATTTTACTATTTCAAGTTGTATTAGGTGCAAAAAGAAGTAATAAAAGTGAAAAATTGTCAAGCAGGGTTCGAATGAATTCATTCAAATAGACATTATACATTATTCTTTCAAGAGAATGCGTTAGTGATATGTCACTGAAACTTTCCTTACATATTCAAAGGAGTATTTTAGAAAAGTGCGACAGAATTTTTTGAAATTTTTCTGTAAATTTTACCTCAATATTCGAGCGAAACTTGCCAGACACTTGCAGAGCAATATTCGGGCTACATTCAACAGAAACATTCAGGGAACATACAACGCTATGTTCAGACAAAGTTCTACAGAAATGTTCAAAAAACATTTAGGGCCATATTCCGACAATATTCCCTAGGAACATTCATGCCACATTACACGGCAATATTCCCAACGTAGGACATTTCAATGTTCCTGAAAAATGGATGCATATTCCACGGCAATATTTCGAATGTTCCAATGGATGTTAATCTTATGGGATTTTCCGGGCCTTTTCGACACGTCTTGTTACTATTAATCAATTGGGCTGAAAAAACTGCTCGTACTGACAATATTTTCAAAATTTGAGTGAACTTCTTGAATTTTCGAATCTGCACCTCAAATTCGTATTCGCCAACTCGGAAACCCGTTTATTACCGACTCTCATCAAAATCCGCGCATTTTAAAAATATTTATCTCGCTATTTTGAATTTCAAACCCAAATTCGTATTCTTCAACTCGAAAAATGCATTAATACCGTTTCTCATGGAATTTCGCGGATTTATGGAATTTTGCAAAAATTTAGGTCCCTTTTTTTAATTTTAGAATTTTGACCACAAAATTTGTTCCGGAACGAGATTTTGGTTCTGATGTTGTCCCGACTAGGAACAAACCCGGGCCTGGAACGAGATCGGTGAGATGCAGAACGAGAAGAGATAATTATGACTTCGTTCCGGAATGTAACACGTAGTAGTATCGTTCCGTTCTGGAACCGCTCTCGGAACGAACGCAGAACCGTTCCTAAAAACAACCGGATGCGAAATGGTTAGGTTTTCATTCCGGGTTTACAAACCTGGATGTTTCAGAGAATTTCCTAAGATTTAATTAGTATTTGAACAGATTTCGCAGTATTATAAGGTATTTAAAGCATTTCATAGGATTTTAATAATTGATAACTAAAAACACCTTTTTAAATAAAACAATTTATTGCACGTGATTAACAACCTGATGGCTAACAAGTTGAAAATCAATTATTTCTTTGAAAAAACAATACTCCTTCATCCTCCAGTAGCCTAACCGTGTTGCTGCGCCCTATGTTTATAGCCGCCATTTGATAAGTAGGTGCATGAAAATAGAATCTCTTTCATTTTAATGTCTTTCGCAGACTAGCAGGAATTTCGCTTTCAGCAGAATATGGAGATATGACAGGACTGCCAGGAATACTTAAAATACTAGATTCGCGGGACTGCAAACTTAATTATGTAAGAGGAAATAGAAATGAATTAATTTCATCACTTAAAACTTAAAATTTGTAAAATTGATAAGAACAGGTTACAACTACATATCATTCTCTTTTTTTATATTATGTTTCTGTCTCTTCTTAAGAAATTAAAAAAAATCACATCAACCCAATAACGATAGTAAAAGACTACAAAAAAATGTTCATTCAAAATTATTAAACAGATTACGAAATTATTCGGGCGTTTTTCGTTTTTTTTTCTAATCCCAGTTGATTCGATGTTTTTATTGGAATTAAAAAAATTATAGATAAGAAACATCTACCAGACTGCAACAGGACCAATTATTTTGAGCGAACATGATCATAAATTAATAACTACAAAGAATATTTCATACCAGATAGATGTCAAGGAGAAAAAAACGAGCATCTACGTGGCATGGAAATTTTTTCGATTTATTAGTTTTTGAGTAAGTTACTATGTGTTTTTTTCTCAAAACAAAACCTTTCGAAGCGTATAACCATCCTTCTTTATCCGTGCACTTTAGTAAAAATTGAAGCAGCTTCAGAATTGCGTACTTTAGGATATCTTCGGATATCTTTTAAATCAGTTTTTTTTTCTATGCCCTTTCTTAGGCTTAGTCTTAGTTGTAATGTAGGCGGGGGGGGGGGGCGTGAGGTCCCACCCCTGGCGCTCAAGCTGTAAAGCCTATTGTGCTATACCCGTGTTTATTCTCAAGGCAGTACTACGAATCCGGCCATCCTTCGCCGAGTGGTTTTGGATCTCGGTGGGTTTTCGTTGTTATCAGCCTTCTGAGATTATACCTCTCAGGTGCCAGGCATACCTATCGCACAGTAAATGACGCCCTCCTTTGTTGATCAGGCAAAGTGATCCTCACCCACTCTGCCATTCGGCAGCCTCCCTAGCAGGCTAGGGTGTACGGAGCGTCCCTCTGAGGTCATCAGGTAGATGCACGGATTCGAAGCACTGGCCTGGTGTGTTATGTAAGTGTATGTGTGTGTGTGTGTGTGTTCATTACTCGAAATCGGACAGCGACCATCGAGCGTGGTGCCTCCTGTAGGAGTCCCCAAACGCAAGAGGAACGCTGACTCATTTTCGAGTCTTCACAGAATCGGCTTCCATCCCCAAGGCTAGTCCCCTCGACATGGAGCCCCACCTTGGTACGATACCAGCTTTTTCTGAGGGGACCTACAGTTCAAGGTGGGTTCCGAACCACCGAAGCCCCGGTAGAAGTACATAGAAAAATTTCCATTGGTACCCGGCTCAGGGATCGAACCCCGGACCTCCTGGATGGAAGTCCGACGCGCTATCGTCTGAGCTAGAGTTCCTCTAGGGAGAGTTGTGTCACGTTACCCCCTCCACTAGCCGACGCGAAACCGGAATCGGAAATACGTAGTGAAGCGCGAAACATTTAAAGTATTCTAGATGTCTCACTCAGCAAAACTTTAATCTAAAAGCCAAAAACAAAAGCAGAGAAGAAGCAAAACTTTAAGAAAAGGTTATGTGTCATATATTTTCATGAAGTGTTTGTTATGAAAATACACTTTTTCAATGAAAAAACAATAGTGTCGTGTTGCATTCTCTACAGCCGTAATAGTTCTGGCCAAGGATTTTACTTAAGACAAGTCCCAAACGATCCGAAGCTTAAGCAATTATGAATGGAGAGTATTAATCGAGATTATTGGATACCTCACTCGAAATCAGCTGTTTGTGAGGTAAGATTTTAATTTTCAATAAATAATGTAATAAAAGTCGGAAATGCACCTTCTTTTTTCATGATTGCAGGTACATTTTGACTGTAACATGTGGGAAACTATTATCTTCTATTCAATCAGTGTCTGAACATTAAATTTGACTTGAAAGTCGCGCCAATTTCAAAACATCCGATTCCGCTTTCGCGGCACCAATCAGAAGCGGAGTAAGCGGTGACACAACTCTCCCTAGAGGAACTCTAGTCTGAGCCACCGAGGCTTCTTTGCCCTTTCTTAACTTAAAAGTACTTTCTGCTCCTGGAATTTGTACCAATTCCGTATTGAAAGAGACGGTTTTCGGATTCCATTTTTTATAGCATATACATTCCGGATTCCAATAGAACAAACTAGATTAAATTCGTACTTATTTCGGACAAACTTGTAGGGTAAGTGTACCAGTCTCCGGACACGTATCAGTGGTCGGACAGTCTCGTATACTGGATAGCAAGAATAGTGTAATAAACTATAATTATAAAAAGCAAATAGATGTTTGCATTCTGCATACTTTCTAGTAACACGCAAGGAAAAAAATTATGTAAACTTCTATTTATTTTACAGTAATGAAAATGTTTAGTGAGCCGATCCGCCTTTATAGCCACTTTGGATATGTGTGCTGTTTCCTGTATCAGAAAATAGAACATGTTTATTTTGAAGTTATGACTTACATAAGTTGAGTTTTTACTGAAATAGCTGCATTTTCCAAAGGTCGGAGACTTGAAGTTTTCGAAATCCTTAGCAAATTCAATTTATGTATTGTATATTTAGAGATTTTTAATCTGTCCGAACTAAGATGCAGAATTTTTTTATTTACCCAGAGATCGGACAGCCTGTCCGACCTCTAGCGTGAACGTCATGTTGGCAGTGCTTTTAAAGTCGGACGACTAAGATCAGGAGATAAATAAAACATAGTCATACATTTTTTAAATAGAATTTATCATTTACTTTTTTTTTTATAAAGTTATTATTTCAAAACTATTTATAATATTTTAAATAGTGAAGAAGGTTCGTTTTTAAGAGTGATCTTATAATCATTAATTATCTTGAAATTCTAACCTCCCTAACCTATAATAGATACAATTTTACATTTTTGTTCAATTTTTTTATAATTTCAATTACTTGATTTAAAACGCATTTTTGATCAAACATTCTTACTTTTAATATTTTAAAGTAGTGTGTTATTAACCCTGTTTTCTTTAAATAGAAATATGTAATATATAAAACTACTGTCCGATTATTGGAACACATGCTGTCCGACCATTACAAATCTTGTCCGACCATCGGTGTTTTCGTAACTTTTCCAAGAAAACCTTTTTTTTGTTTGTTCTAAAATGGAATTTGACTTAAAAATAGATAGCAGAAATAACTTTATAAATAAATTTAGAGTCCGAAAATGTGAATTTTCATTAGAAAAAAGTTAATAATAAGTGTCTACAACAATACATACAATACGATATCTTAACAAACGCAATTATTCCTGGGTATCGTTTATTAGATAGAGTGTCGGTAATACCCATGTTTTCCTTATATTATATTATATTATTATATTCATCAATAGAATTGAAGACGAACACCGAGGTGATGATAATAATATAAACAATCTTCATTTTTTCCAAGTAGAGGAAAAACTGATTAATATATTATTGAAGAATTTGGTTAACAATGTTACTAAGGAATATTCTAGTGCGTTATTATATTTTGACACAAATTAAATTTCCTCTTAAATTTAAGGTTGACAGGATTTTCATTTGTCTCAAAAAGAATCTTTTTGCAGCAAACATTATCCATTTGCGACAAACTTCATCTAATCTTGCAGCCAAATAATTCTGTTTATATAAAGATGATGTTCAGTTGGTTCAAAACAAATCAGGCAAGAGGACGATGCTGTTGTTTCAAGAAAACTTTTTCTCTGAGTGAGGCTTCAACTGTATACTTTAGTTGTTATCTAATGCATTATTAGTTTTATGCAAATTAATTCCCAGATTAAATTTTCTTCGTCCAAATTTTTTTCCTATTAGTCATAATTTTTAATATTTTCAACGAAAAGAAGTAAGTTATTCTTTATTAAGACAATATGTTTGCTTCACGTATGCATGAAATTTACATTATTTGTATTGTGAAATATGGAGAAACATACAGCAGTGGACGTGTACCTATACTGCAAATCGAATACCAACACTTGTAATGTGGCAAAAATGTTGAAAATAAAGATAGAAATTCAATTACTTCTGTAAATGGATTTTTCCACACTTTGAGTAACGATAAACAAAATTTAATGTTCAATTATGCAATCTTTATTATTATCCATCACTAATTTTAAGTGAGAAAGAATGTTGATTTTAATCAATAAAATAACTTAAGGGTGATCACGTGACCAAACCAGTCCTTGGTTATGAAATTTTTTTTGGTGTTCACCATGTCCAAACGCAATGATACATCGCTCTCAAAATTTGGAATATAGGAAATGAGACATTAAATTGCGTTTGTATAATTAGTTTCAGTAATAATTTTGAAAAAAACTATCCATGTAAAAAATAATGTGTAAAATTTCATAACCTAGCTTGGTCATGTGATCTCTACTTTACCGACGTTGAAAGCTTTTTTTTTTCTCCGCTATAAATTGCTAAAAATGCTCCAAAAATAATGACAGGTTACGTGTGTGCAGATACTTATTTTTTGATTTGCAACAAATGTGCAAATGTTATTGTTTGTATTGATTTTTTTAAATGTTTCGACGATTTAGTCCAAAATTTGTGTCAGTTATCAACATACGCGAATCAAAAAATCTGAAATACATCAAACCCAACATTACCTGCAAAGTGCTCGACTCGAGTGGTAATATCCTATTTTATTAAATTACCAATAAAATTTCTTTGAAATTATAAACATATTGATGTATACAAACGTTCTTTTGTGCTTTTTATTTAATCGTTCAAATTCTAAACACGATATCTCAATCCGTGTGGACGTAGTGAGCACCAAAAAAATGAAAATAATATTACACATTTATTTTTTACATCAATAATTTTTTTCAAAATTATTACTCAAACTAAATATACAAACGCAATTTATTGTCCCATTTCCTATATTCCAAATTTTGAGATCGATATATCATTGCGTTTGGACATGGTGAACGCCAAAAAAAATTTCATATAACCAAGGACTGGTTTGGTCACGTGATCACCGAAGAGCATGCCCTTAAGCAAATTTTTTTGTGTATGTATATTGTAACCTGCGAGTTACAGGGGTAGCCTGAGCTTAGACAAAAATGGTGACTCCTGAGTGATATAGAAAGAGAATTGCATCATTCAGGAGAAACGGTAGAGCGCAGGCTCGAACTCTCCCACTCGAGTGGTATTACGCAAGCGAGAGAGGGTGAGGTGGAGCAGAGAGTATAAAAAGAGCTCCTCGACAGAGGATTCTCATTCTGAAATATCCTGCCAAAACTGCCAGGATCTCAGGGTGAACACCTCGTGGGAAGGTCAGAGGATTATATCCTCTCCTTGCCTTGCCACGTATATCACCAACCCTTCCCAAAAGCGAAGAAGTTCTGGGCAAGAGTTAAAGTCGATTATATCGTCTTAAAACTGTTCAGACAGAACCTTCAATTTTGGAGACTGAGTTCTGGTATTTTCGGTTGAAATCGACGAATGCTTTTCTAAGTGTGAATCTTGAGACTCGTGATTTTAAAATCACTTTGAGAAATCTTGGTTAGTAAATCCTGCTTCAAGCGATATTTACGAGGCCATTCAAGAATTCTATTATTTAATCATTGAGCCAAGCGGAGGTTATACCAAAGCCCAAGGTCAATGACAAGTTAAATAATATAATTTCCAAGAGTTCGGAATTGTATCCCAACCATTTACGATCAAAAAAGAGGAGTTGTACTGCTCGAAACTTGGTCGCTAAAATCCTTGGCATACAAATCCTAAACGGAAAGTAAATATCGAGACTGGGCAAAGGACTTGAGGATATAAATCCATCTCGTCATAAAAGTTCGGCTACGCTCACTTATCCTCTCTCTCGCTGATCTCTCTCTCTCAGGCAGGAGACAACACTAGAGGCTCGGAGGCTCATCCTCCCAGGTGGTAGGGATTAGACGTGCTCTTCCAGGCAGTAGGGGATTAGGTAATTACACCTGAGCGACAGGTCGTATAAAATCAAAGACAATTTAATTAAACTCATCAGAATTACCTTTTGTAGTGTTATTATCATAGTTACCATATTTTGACTAGTTCTTTTATGTACTAAATAAACAATCCACACAGTTGCTTCTCCTCTGTGAAAAGAGTCTCTAGAGGGTAAATCAATCAAGATTATAATTATTGAGATTTTATAAAGAGCAAAAACCTCCAGGGAACCCTAAAAGCTTCATAAAGGAAAGGCTGTCTGTCTTAGATCAGCTAATATTCAGATTAAAGAAAAACCTGTAAAAAGAACCAAAAATAAAATGAATTAGAGTTATTTCTTAAGGACTAGCTTTAAAATTTAGTTTTCATAGAATAACCTTTAGGTAGAAAAGGAAAAGAGAGAGAGATAAAATAAAAAGAGAATTTATTAGTTCATTTGTTTCGTATACTGTCTATGACACAAAGATTTGACTTACTTTCTTTACGCGTGATTTTTATAAAAAGAATGATTACACCGAATTATGAATATTGTATTTTAGCTAGAACTAGGGACCTGTAATGTACACATAGCTTAGTGCAGGCATGAGAGAATAAAAGACTTTTTATCATAAACAAGAATCTTATTCTTTCTCCATAGAAGCCTCAATCTTACTCTTCTTTGTTTTTCTCTGTCTTAATTAATTAATTTAGAATTAATTAGGACGATTAGTTAACATAGCCTGATCAAGCGAAAGATCGGCAGTTACAATATACAGCGATCCAAACAGAATTAAGGCGCATTTTTTAATATTTTCCGAATATAACTGTAAATTCAAAATAAATCGTCTTGGAACAAATCCAACAAATCTATAACGCATTTTAATTTTATTTCGGGAAAAAAACGAAAATACCAAACGTACAATCCCTTTTATGTTCAAAGACTCTCGTTTTTAACGTTCTACCGGTTTCTCCAACATAAACTTTATCACAAAATTTACAATTATAAGATACACGACTCTAGATCAATTTTCAAAGCTATCTCTATCCTTCTTACTCAACAAATATCGATTAAGTGTGTTATTATTTTCAAAATAAACATTAATATTAAATTTTTTCAGGGAACTTCTCAAGCGCTCAGAGAGACCTTAAACATAAGGTAATGTAAGTTTTTAAACAGAACTACTATAAGTATCAAGCCATTTATTTTTTTACTGGATTTATTATAAATTTCATGAATTCTTTCTTTAATAACATTATTTATTAAAGAAAGCGGATAATTGTTATTTAATAAAGTAATTTTTAATTGATTTAAATTATCTTCTCTGAATTTTATATCACTTCATTTAACACATCTATCGGTTAGTCCTTTTATTAAACCAATTTTATTACAGAAATGATGATGGGAATTATAATTCATGTATCTGCCTAACCAAGAAGGTTTTTTGAACCAATTTGTTATTAAATCACCAGTTTGTATTTTTATAATATGTAAATCAAGATAATTAATAGTATTATTAAGTTCAATTTCATATGTAAAATTTATAGAGTCTTCTATACTGTTAAAAATACTTAAGAAAACATCAATTTTTTCAGTAGGAATAATAGACAAAATATCATCAACATACCGTTTATAAAAAATAGGTGGAAATTTTACTTTTTAAAAGCCCTTTGTTCTAGATCTTCTAAAACTAAATTCGATACTATTGGAGATAAAGTGGAGCCCATTGGGCAACCTGATAGTTGTTTATAATATTTATTATTGAACGAAAAAACCATATTGTTAAAAACTATTCGGGTAGCTATAAGAAATTCATTTTTAGTTATTTTTGTTAAATTTCGATTAAGATTTAATTTTTCTTCTGTCCACTCTAAAGCAATATCCAATGGAATACTATCGAACATTGCAACAACGTATAAGGAGACTAAAGAATGTGTTGATGGTACTTCAACATTATTGACGAACTCTTTTAAATCCCAACTATTTTTAATAAATGTATTGGTTTTACCTGACACTGGTTTTAAAACATCTGAGATAAATCTGGCCAAATTATAAGTAGGAGACCGTACTGTGGAAACAATTAGCCTCCATTTTAAACTAGGCTTGTGGATTTTAGGAAGCGCGTAAGCTTTTGCCACGACACTATTGTAAGATTTTAATCCGTGAGAAGTTTATTCATTTATTAGTTTTTTATTCTCCCATCTACACGGAGAAAAATGGATGGTCAAATTTAGAGGATCAAAATTTAGAGAGCCAGTCCATTCTTCTAGATGGTCTAAAGAGCCTTTCAGAATTTTTTCGACATAGTCAGAGAGACTCTTATTTTATGACCAGTCCGAGTGTTGTAAGAAGGTAAGACTCACTGTCAGGGATAATCGAAGTATCCTTTCCGCATGATCAATACCATCATCTTGTTTTCACTCATTTCGACCATCCACGGAAGAGCAAATGACCCATCGCGGAGGGCCAACCTGATTAGTTACCGTTGGCGTGTTTATTTAAAATGAATAAATGTGTAAGTCAAATTTTCACAACAAATAATGAATGTAAAATGCATAAGAATATTAGGAATTATTGTAAATTCATATTTAAGGTTAAAAATATATTCCTTTCTTTAAAAATTAAAATCTATCATTTATTTTTAGGGAAAAAATCTAATAAATAATTTAAATTTTACTTTACAAGTCCTTCTTGTGAGCAAAGTCTAATTTTTAATAACTTTACTCTTATTACTTGCTGTTTAAAATTGCTTTTCACATTTAATCATTTCAAATAAGCGCGCCAACCTCAACCAATCCAGTTGTCGACGCGATGGATGCAGTGTGAATGGATACGAGATTTGGGAGCACCATGGTTCAGAGCAATTTCGGAGTGAGTGAATGTCATTCAACCGTTCAGCGTCACATTTGCTGTTTATTGAACTTAAACATATTTTTAACAAATTTAAACTGCTTTTTGATATTTCGAATATGCGTGGAGAGTGAAGTGCATAAGAGAGAATATGATTTAAAGTGAATTAAGTTTATTCTTTTGAATTTTCGAAGTCAAATTTGATGCTTCCAAGGGATTTAGGATAAGGCGTAACTGGACGTTCAGCTTTCAATTTGTTGTCACCGTGTGGTTTCAAACTGAAAAAGTGCAAACAATTTCAGCATGCAGAAAGTAACTATATTGGTTTCTGAATGCACTCCAAAGTTTGAAATCTTACAATTCAGTGTGACACCGTGCCGTGTCATTAGCCTTTCGTGCTCCAAAAAATATATTGTGAATGTGCACTGTTTTTGCATATAAAATTATGTCTCATACATCTCACTCTCCACAAAGAATAAAAAATGATTTCAGAATTCATGTATTTAATATAAATTTTCAGGTTTTATAGGTTCCACTTAATTTTATAATTTCCAGTCTCTTATAAGAGAGAGACTGGAATAAGTAGGAAAAGGACAAAAAATATAGATAATGTAGGATAATCAAATCGACCCCTTAAAATGACCAGGTCGACTGTACGAGGAGATCAAGTCGACTATCTGATATGACCAAATCGACCTTCTATGATGAGCGATTCCACCCTTTATAATGATCAGTTCCGCCATCTCTCATGATCGGTTCGACTTTCTATTACGCTTGAGTCGAACGTCCTAGATGGCCAAGTCGACACTGTGAGATGATCGATTTGAACCTCTTGTTTTAACCTTCTAGGGATAATCGCTTTAGCCATCTTCAAGGGCTGTCCTATAGTTGACCCTGCAATATAGTCTGTCTGCACATCTGCATGGCTAAAATGACCTTCCATTTTTCTCCGTGTAGTAATAATTTCATTAGTTTTTGCCTCTATGGTCGGAACAAGACTTGCTTTTACATTTTTATATAATAAATCATTATTGAGAATATTTTCAATGGTTTTATTATAGTCATCTCTATTAGCTGCAATTGTTTTATTTCGTTTATCAGCCTTTAAAAAAAGCACATCTTTATGTTTATTTTGAAAATTACCTACTAGTTTAGCTTGTTTTTCAAAATTTTTTAAATTGTTTATTTTTGAATGATTTGAAATTATATTTGTAAGAATTTTCTAACAGACAACTTTTTATCTTCAGACTAATTTTACATTGTGAAGCTAAATTTCTATTTTTAAGTAACTCAAACTTTGTAATACATTCTTGACGTTCAGAATACTTTAATTTAGTTAAACCTTAATCTTGTGACACAACCCAAGTGCGAATTGCCGGAACTGAACACACGGCCCAGGCTTGGCCCAATTTCGGCAGCCAAAGATCGGCTAATGTTATTGGGCCAATATCGGAGTTTTAATCGGCCCAGTGTTGTGCCAGTACTGGCTGTCTATATTGGCTATTTAAATTTGTCGATCTATCGCCGATGCTTGGCCTAGCGATGGCACATTACCAAGGCCTATTCACTCTCGAATCATGCGTCTTTAACACTTGAAATGAGTATGAAATCAATTACAAACAACGCCAAGTTATACGAAATCGTAAGAATGACGTATAAAATTTAGAAATCTAATGAAATCAGTAGGAATCTTTGTATTGCGTTGAAATCACTAAGCGCAATAAACGAATCAGTAGGAATCAAGCGAGTTAAGGGCGAAGTCAGTAGTTTAAGAACCAGATTAGTGCGTTTAAGAACTGAGAAGAAGAGAATCTAAGAGAATAAGGGATATTCAAGGCGCGCTTAGTGAAAA